>BQNB010008737.1:86474-88977 GCA_026074375.1 Tanacetum coccineum
CTAAGAGAACTCACACTAAACTATTATAAGCTATAAACTAAATACATTAAGCTAAATTAAGATAGAATAAGCATAAATAAGCAACAATAAGCACTGAATAAGCAGATTAATAAGGTGAATAAGCAAATAAGCTAAAAAGAGTAAAAGTAAGTGTACCCTATCCTTTGCTTAAACAAGGACATAAAATGCTCTAAGAGCTAATCTACAAGCTCCAGCATAAGCTGGTAAATCACCATAAGCCCATCCATTTCTGGCTTATCATCCATATAAGCTCACTAAGTAACTTCCAAACACATTTTGATTTAATTTGCATAAAAGTAAAGACAGAATTTAAAGACAGTATTTAAGAAGCTGGAATTTTATTAAATGAAAAGGGATTACAATACTTTTGAAAGGAAAAAAATTTTTTTAAAACTAATTTTGAAAAGAAAGACATAAGCTGAAATTTTAAGTACAATTATCCTATACCACATTACACTCGATAAAAATACATTGTGTGATATTCGTGGGTATTTATAGGCTGGAAGTGAAGCTTCTAGGTCTTTAGGAGCGTCCCCATCTTCAATCCTTAGCCCTTGATCAAAATCCATCTTAAATCAATAAATCACAGCCCTTGATTTGATACACGTCTAATCCACCAATCATTGTGCTCAGGATCGCCAACGTGGCAGGGAGATGAGGTAACACGCATGCCACGTTGGCTTTCTAGAAGGAGAGGGGAGCGTGTGGAGAGGTGGTTTTACCCGTACTCTTTGCAGGGTAAAAATGAAGGGGAAGATAAACAGTAATAGATGGCGTGTTTTATCATTTTGACTGAATCAGTATTTAGAATTTGGGCTTTGACTATTTCTTAGGCCAGGAATCTATAAGATTTAAATTGGATAATGGATTGGACTTAAATTTGTGTATTTAAGACTTAAGGTTTGGTAAAATCTAAATATTAATGGGCTGACCCAAGAGGGATCCTTTTATAGACTAAGGATAAACCCTAACAGGCTTACAAAATGCATACTTATCTTTTCCTAAGATATCTCATACATTTCTCTTAAACGGTACTAACTATTTTCTACTAACGGTACTAACTAACTGATCAGTACTTATATTTTGTACTGTCAATACTATCTATAACTATCAGTACTAACTATTTGTACTGTCGGTACTAAGTTAGGAAAACATAAATCCTAACACCCCATATTAAGCTATTGTCGTGTCCTAACGCAATGTCATAAACACACTTATAAAACCAAAAATTTCAACCCCCTTAGACTAATTACCTCGAAAAGTAGCTAAGTGTTCATCTAAAAGGATTAAGAAATCACTAGTTTTGAAAAGCCCCTCGTTTTACCATTTTTATGCATTTATTATTATCATTCATACATAACATAACTTTAAAGATCACAGAACAAGAAACACTAAGAGGATAAATTCATCGTCCTTGATTTTTCACCCGCCCCAAACCAAGCTTAAAAACGAAATCATTGTTAAATACAAGTTAAGATGCTAACACTACTCATAAATGCTAATTGTGTATGCATAGCTACTTTTTGCTCCCTTATTTCCTAAATCCTCTAAAGATTTTATTATTATTATTTGTGACAAATAAATTAATTTCTTATTCACATAAAGTAAACTCGGTTTAGACCATAATTAGTTTGAAATCCTTTCCTAAAGAGACGATATGGTGAGAATAAGGTCCACATTAAGGTTCTAATTTCACACGATTTAGGGGTTATCCTTTTTGTTTCATCTGAAACAACTCAACTACGAGTCCAGAGACGGAAGCTTTATTTAGATAACCCCGGAGTCGAAATTTGGGTTTATTATTAACATTATTATTATAGCAACATTATTAAACCTCGGTACTTTAAACAACTGCCACATCGATATGCGAGCCGACCATGGTCCAGGAGTCTTATTTTGACCTTGGTGATTTCCTCGACCTTTTTGAAGACTACAACATCGGCAGCGAACCGACCAGATGCAGCAAACTTTTATCTGTCTCGGATTATTATTACTATGTGCCTTATTTTGAAGACTGCCACATCGGCAGCGAACCGACCAGAGATAGTAAACCTTTATCATCCCACAGTTTGTATTCTTATTATTACCTCCACCCTTTAAATGACTATTACATCGGTATGCGAGCCGACCATGATCCAGAAGTCTTATTTTGGCTTTGGTTTATTCATTATTATTAGTAGCCAAATTTCAAGCATGTGGTCTTTTAACTACCTAGACAACGGTAGCGAGCCGTCAAGAATAGGTAGCCTATTTCCCCACAACATTGACAAAACCTCGGTGTGTACCTTACTTTCACCAGTAAGAATCTCTACGTAGTGATTTAAACTATCGCAAAAACCTAAAGTAACTTTATTTGTTCACAATTATATAACGTTTATTAAGCTGATGGGAGCAAAAAGCCACAATTAACCTCTATGATCTCTAAAGAGTTTCAACTACTCCATGTTTAGTATCTAACTTATATAAAACTCTATCATTTTTT
>BQNB010008738.1:0-62181 GCA_026074375.1 Tanacetum coccineum
AATTAAAAATGAAAAAAATAAAGAAAAGGGCCAAAAATGCCAAGTTTGAAAGTTGTTTTAAAAAGAAAAATGAAAAAAATAAAGAAAAGGGACCATTTTTGCAATTTACCAAAACTTTCTTTATTCTTTTGTTATAAAACGACAAGGACCAAAAGTGTCACTTTCCAAACCTAGTTTATAACTAAAACTCGGCTGAAATGAAATGAATAAAGATAGAAAGAAGAGGGGCCAAAGTTGCCTCTTCCCCATACTTCCCTTTTAAAACCTGCAACCACTTGGTACCTCAACCCGTTTACCGCCAAAACCATACCTCCCTCCCCCATGGTTTATAGCTAATACCACCTCCCTAGTACACTTCCCTGCTCTCCCCATACCATTTCCCACCTCCCCATTACCCCTATAACCTTCCCACTTGGAAATTTACAAAAACCCGCACCCCCATCAATGGCTGAGAAATGTGTAAGGCCAATGAAAGGCTAGGATTACCTTGGGGACTTTGTACACTCACAGCAAGCACATCCCAAGACCAAAGAAAGGCTTTGAGCCTCTATAAAAGAGAAGAGAACAAGCCGACAACACCAACCCCTGTTTTTCCTTTTCTTAGTGTAAAATTTAATTAAGTTTGCTTTAAGATTATTGTATTCAGTTTATTTAAAGCTTATGTTGTAATATTTTCAGCATTAATAAAAGTTAAGAGTTTTTTTTGAAATATTGCATTTGTCAACATTTAAAGTATAATTTTAAGCCTTTTTAATCTGTTTAAACTTGTTTAAAAATGTGTTAAAGTTATTAAGCATCCCTTATAACACCCTTTCTCAGCCTTAATTTACCTAAAAATCAGTTAAAAATCAATTTTTATATATTAAGGGGGTGTTTGGTTTAGCATGCAAAATGGGTCATATGGGGGGTTTTCATGGGTTGTAACCACTCAGCCAACTTTGGCTGAGTGTGTGGGGTTCATTAGACCATTTAAAACACAATTTTTAGTATAAAAATAAGTTTTGAGTGGTCCTTTGCTTTCTGTCAAAGTTTTATAAGCCACAAAGTGTGCTAAATCACTTAAGCTGTGTAGACAGCTTAAGCACACCTTTTGTGTGCTTATTTAGTCATAAATTCTAGCCATTTTATCCACCCCCTTGTTGCTGTCCCTTTTACTTTGACAATATAAGTCAAAGTTTGGTTTTGCATTTTTTTTAAAGAACCCTCAATTTTAAGCTACAATATCAGCAGCTTTTATTGTTTTCTAGACCCTCATTTTTTGGAAATAAGCAAAGAAGCCATTAATACAAATCTGTTTGTGGTTGGATTTGGCTAAAAAGCTCTTAAGAGCTTATATTCATAAGCCTAAAAAGTCCTTAAGCTCACTGCATTGGCCTCCCCTGGTGCTGAGCACCAGGCTTTAGCTTAAATTTTCTAGCTTATTGAAAACTAAGCCCTAGGTTCTTAGTGTTTTTCCTTATAGCTTATAGGTAGTTGTCTTAGGATTAGCAGCTTATTTAGGTTAGTAAGCTTATTTAGTTAGCTTAATATAAGCTCAAAAGTAGGCCTTTTCTGTTTTCTTTTTAAAACTGCCATTATAGCTTAAGTCATTTCCAGCTTATTTTAGGGCTTATTCTAGGTTGCCTTAGCTTATTTAGGACTCCCCTTAGCCTCATTAACTGTTCCCATAGATTTTAGCTTATTTTGTAGTCTTAAAATCTTAAAAGCCAAGAAAAATAAGCCATAAGCTTATTTAGCTTCTGCAGCATAAATAAGCTACTTTTCTGGCTTATTTAGTGGACCTCAGCTTATGCACCTTTTATGAAAAATGCTCCCCATAAGCCCTTCTACAAGTTTGCTTATTTGACTTTTGTCAAATAAGCACTTTGGACCCTTTTTGTAATCGGGGTCCACTTCAGGGACTGGTTTGTAATTTTTGTCTATCACAGTTATAAATATGTTAGTCCCCCTTGTCAGTTTGTTGTTTCCCCGTTAGTCCTTGTGTCCTTTCACTGTTAGTCCCTGCAGTTAACTTTAGTTAGTTTTATTTAATTTAATTAATATAAATTAGGTTTAGATTTAATTAGTTTAATTACTTTTTATATAAACAGTAACTTTTGGGCATTTTTATATTTTTAGAATTGTTAACTTTTTCTTTATTTAATTTTATTTTTTTAGAATTTTTATAACTTTTATTTTTTGTCTTTTTCTATTTTCTTAGTTTTAATTAGTTATTAATCTTTATAAATTCATAAAAAATCAGAAAATTAATAAAAAAATATTTTTCTTTTTTATAAAATTTTCTTTTGTCATTTAGTGTCTAGGAAAAATATAACATTTAGTATAGGTTTAATTTTTTATAAAATTCAGTCTTAGACCAGTTTTACCCGGTGCGTTTTACCGTTTCTTTTCGTTTTACATTCAATGACTCCGTTTTAAATTCTAGTTTTTCTTATTTTTCAAGATAAGTTAATTAGAATTTAATTTTGATTTTTAATTTAATTTAGCATTTATTTTCTTAATTTTTAGTATTTAGGTTTCCCGATACCTGATTCTGTTCCCAGTATTTTAGTATAGATTTAATTTTAGGATTTCCCTATAACTAATTTTGTTTCCCGTAGTTTTTAAGATCCCCATTTCCTATATCTGTTTCCCGTAGATTAAATTAGGTTTTTATTTACATTAATTTAGTTGTAATCAGTGTTTCCATCATATCTAAATATTCTCCATCATTCAATTTCTCATCAAACCAGGATTACTTTCAATTGCAGCCTCGTTGGGACATACGACCCGGGAATATCTCTTCCGGAATCTTTTTATAATTGATTCTTATATATTTAATCTCTTTTTTAAATTTGGACCTTTTGGCCTGGTTAAGGGCATTTGGTTGAGATTTGCATGTTGTGTTATTTTATATGTATAATAGTTGAACGAATCAGTATCCCTAGATGCATTATCTTATAGCAAAACTACTCTCTTGTTTCACAATTTCATCTCCTAACTTTAGGCACCCATTTTCGTTTTTGTCTTAGGGACCCATTATAACCTGATGGGCATTGTTATTCTATCCACCATTTCTTGTGTCCTTATTAGTTTCTCTCATAGACAGCATCTTCAAGTAACATCTTGGATTTATTGGAATAGTGGGAGTCTGATGCAACTGTTTCTTAGGGTGTTGTAACAATTTTGTTCGCTTGACTTTTGTGTGTCCTATACAAATAGGCAACACTTGAGGCTTTCTTATTTTCTAGCATTCATGTCCATTTCAAAAAAAATTTAGAAACACAAGCATCATGATTCGAATTAAACACACATTTTCCACAAGTAGCACAAACAAGCATTAACATTCGAAGTTCTGGATTTTAAACTGTCAATTACAACGCAGTTAGGAAAACTTTGTTTTAATAATAATACAAGAAATCCCTAGGTGGTCTTCTACATCAGTCTTCTTATCCTTCACTTGACTATTGTTTGGCATGACCTTATCTTTCATTTGAGTGCTCTAAGCTGTGGTCTGCTAACATTAGTTTTGTAAATTACTCGTATAAGGTAGTAAAACGCAGAAGGTTAGTATTCTTAGAAGTCTGAGGCAACTGAGGTGCTCTAGTTTGTGTTGTCCTAGTGTCAATTTGATACATGCCTGGTTTAATCACATTTGTGTTTCTTACAGCTTGCCTTGCTGTTTGAGGCAAAATCTGTGTAGTGACTGGTTTTGATAAACCCTCTGACACTTAGTTTTGGAAACCAACTTTGTTTTTTGTTAATAGAAATAATGCCTAAAAACATTATTAATATTTTTCACATCTTTAAACGTTTTGATAATTACGAAAAATAAAACCAACCGTTCAATGTAAAATTAAACTGTAAACAAGTAATTTGTAGTAAATTTTCATTTTTGAGAAAAATAATATCCACTTAAAGGGTATGAATAAATAAATGCTTAAAATTCATTATGATCAAAGAAAATTTTTATATCAACCACACACTTATAAAAAATGTAAGAAATATTTTTTTATAAACAATTACAAAACATTTTCTATATTTAAAAGAATATTTGATACAAAATAAACATTTTGAAAATTCAAAATTTCAGACCTAAAACGGCTAGAAAGTTCCAAAAATCCCCCTACACAAAAGGACAAACTGGGAGCGCCTAGTCTAGGGCGGCCCCCTTAAATACACGGGCGGTCCCCTTATCTTTAAGGGGACCGCCCACCTATTTAAGAGGACCACCCACCTATTTAAGGGGACCGCCCATAGGTAGATGCTCCTATCAGAATGTCCTAAAATATTGACTAATCCTCAACTATTTTCTCACCTTTTGCACTCATTCTTTCTGATAAAAAAATACCCACACATCTCATTAAAATCCTTTGATTATTTAATCATAAAGCTTTGTTTCCATGTGATCCAAGCTCAAATCCTCAATTGCAAGAGAAGAATACTTCCTACCATCAAGTGAAGAAGTATTACACCTTTGTGTGTTGTTGCAATCTTATTGCATCCATATCATAACTTTGTAAAATCATTGGTGTAAATCTTGTAAAGTTTGTGTAGTTTGTTAGATCTTGGTGATTGTTGTAAGTATAGTTGGATCTTGGTGATGCATTCCTGGGGTGTTAGTTACGTGTGTTAATTCGTAGTGCTTGGTGAGTAGTGTGTGATGAAGAAAACTAAGGTGTGAAGAAGTTGTGTAGTCCGTGATCAGTCGTTGAAGCCAAAGTTTGTTAGTGAAGTTGTGAACTTTGTGGTAGACTGATCTAGCTAGTTTAGAACTCGACATTTTATCTTAGTGTCAGAATTCAAAGATAAGCGAAAGTTGTAAGGTTTTTCTCCGCCATAAGGGGAGACTTTTGACATAGTGAAGAAAACTCTCGAGTTAGGTGCTCGAGGAGTGGAGTAGGGCGAAGAGGTGCTTCATTGTCGAACAACTATAAATCCTCGCGTTGTGATTTGATTGTTCTTACTCTTATCTCTTGTCTTACATTGATTTTTCCTCATACTATCCTATTAATTGTTTAGATAAGTATATTGTTTTCATATTGTGCAATGTTGAATGCCATAAAAGGCGAATCTAGAATTTTTACAAAACACTTTAAAACCTTAAATTAAAAAGCAGTAAACTATTCAACCCCCCTTCTAGTTTCCACAATTGGTATCAAGAGCCACGTCAAACAAGATTTTTAAAATAAATTATATTTTAAAACTAGCAACGAATCTATAAATCAAAAAATATATTAGAAGGGCCCCAAAAAAAAAAATCATGCAAATACCACACCCACTATTTGAAAGTGATGAATTTATTTATTGGAAAAATAGATTCGAAACTTATGTGAAGTTAAAAGATCTAGATCTTTGGCATGTTATTACCGATGGTGATTTTCCTCCTATTCAAAATAATCCCGAAACTAAAAAGGATGAAGTTGTACCTTTTCATAAACAAAACGATGATCTTAAAAAGAAACTTGCAAAAAATACTAAAGCTAAAATGGTAATTATAATGCTTTGCCAACACGTAAAGAATACGAAAAAAATTTTTATGTGTCAAAACCGCAAAAGAAATTCGGGATACTTTTTTAATTCACTTATCAAGGTAATAATCAAAGTCAAAGCTAACAAAATAATCTTCTTGTTCAACAATATGAACAATTTATGATTCCGGAAGAGGAGTCAATAGATAATGCATTTGCTAAATTTAACACTATTATTACTAGTCTAAAGCACTTGGTGAAGGTTATTCTATTTAGCAAGAATAATGTAGAAATTTCTTAGGGCATTACATCCAAAATGGCGCGCGAAAGTCACGGCGATTGAAGAATCAAAGAATCTAACAACCTTACCTCTTGACGAACTAATTGGAAACTTGAAAGATTTATGTATAAGTATAAAAAAATTTCGAAACGGTCAAAGGCAAGAAAGAACAAAGTAGATCTCTTGCATTAAAGGTGAAAAAGGAAGTAAGTCCGATAGTGAAGACGAAGAGTATGCTATGGCCGTAAAGGAATTTAAGAAATTCTTCAAAAGACGAGGAAGATTTGTAAGACAACTACGAGGCGATAGAAAAATTCCAAAGAAGTAGAAATAATGGTTTTGGTAAAAGTGAAAGAAAATGTTTTAGATGTGTGAACCAAGTACACCTCATGTAGAATTTTTCAAAGCCGCCAAGAAACAAGCGATTCAAAAGAGCATTTATTGGAGGAGCATGGAGCGACAATGGAGAAGATAAAGTGGAAAAGACTAAAGATGAAACTTGTCTTGTAGCTCAAGCGCCCGATGAAATATGCTTAGGAATAAACTTGGAACCCGATGAGTGGATTAAAGATAGTGGATGCTCAAAACACATGACCGGTAATCGAAAGTTGTTTTCTTCATACAAAGCGTACAACGGAGGAAACGTAATTTTTGGGAGCAACTTGCGCGGTAAAATCATAGGCAAATGTATGATTTCTCAAGACTCCCTAATAATTGAAAATGTTGAGCACGTAGATAACTTAACATATAACTTGCTTAGTGTAGGTCAAATATGTGATAATAAATGCAAAGTAATATTTACCGAACACGATAGCAAAATAATCAAAGACGAAAAGGTTATAGGTAAAGGAATTAGGAAAGGAGGAATATATGTAATGAAACTAGGAAATAAACCGGAAGACAAAATATGCCTTGCAACATTGAAGAAAACTCCACTATGGCATAGTGAGATTAGGGTCACAGCTAATATGCAACTAATTCAATCATTAGCATCTTTACAGAATTAGTTAGAAATCGTACCCAAACTTAAATACACCGGACATTTTTGTGATAGCTTTCAAAATTGAAAGCAAGCTCATTGCAAGTCCACAAGGCTAAAAATATAGTTTCAACAACTAGATGCCTAGAACTACTTCACATGGATTTGTTTGGCCCTTCCGCCATACGAAGCTATGGAGGAAATCGTTATACCTTAGTAATCGTAGATGACTATTCTCGATTCACATGGACTAGATTTTAGCAAATAAAACCGAAGCCTTTAAAAAATTCAAAATATTTAGCAAAATGATTCAAAACAAATAGGTGATGTATCCCTTGTAGTCAATTAGACTGATCATTGGTCGGAATTTGATAATGAAGTACAATTCGGGAAACTATTGTAATTTAAATGGGATATCTCACAATTTTTTCGCTCCTCGTACTCCACAATCTATAGGGTATAAAAGAAAAAAAAAATCGCACTCTACAAAAATGATGAGAACCATGTTAACTGACCAACCATTCCACAAAAATTTTGGTGTAATGCGTCGATCGTCAACCTATATAATTAATCAGAGTTTTCCATAGAACGTAGTTTAGGAAAAAACTCCGATACGAGTTGTTAAGAGTAGGGAACCAAAAACCTTAACAATTTTAGAGTATCAGAAGTAAATCTTTTATTCTTAATAACAAAAGCTTACCTCACCAATTGTTGATCCAAAGTCATAACGAAGGTGTTTTCCTAGAATATCGCAAAATAGTAAAGCTTACATAATACTTAACAAACAAACAATTAATTGAAGAGTCGTTGAATTTACTTTCGATGAAGGACTCCTCTCCCACCCCCAAAACATCACTATTGGAAGATAATGAGTAAGTCGAAGAAGTAAGCTATTGAGGTTAGTAAAACAAAACCATAGGCAACGATCTTGAAGATATTTCTTTAAAATAATTCAAATTGTAAATAATTAAAGAATCTAAAACTCACCCCACCAAAAAACGTTATTGGTAACATAACAAAGAACGTCGTATGTCGCCAAGCTTAAGACAAAAGAATTTTTTTTTAGCTTTATATCAACAATAGTATCTAAAAATATAAATGTAGGCATTAAAAGATAAAATTGAGTAATGGGCTAAGCAAGACGGAAACTAAACCAATTTAAAACAAATGATGTTTTATGGGAACTAGTCCCAAATCCCGTGATATGACCATTATAGGAACAAATGGGTATATGAAATAAACTCGTTGAAAATAGGCGTCGTAACTAGAACAGAAAGCTAGTAGTCCCCATGTTATAATCAACAAGAAGGAATTAATTAAGACGAAACATAAGCACCAGCCGTTAGCTAGACAGATACATAAGACAACTTTTAGCTTATCTTGCGCACTAACTTTAAGTTATACCAAATAGATGTGAAGAGTCATTCCTTAAACCGTTTATCATGATGAGGTTTATAGACTTAAGAAGCTTTTAATGGTCTAAAAACAAGCCCCAAAAGCTTGGTACGATCGATTAAAAGCCTTTCTTATTAAACATAATTACTCTATGGGAATGGTAGATAACACACTCTTCACTAAAAAGAAAGACTCCAACCTCATTATTGTCCAAATATATGTTGATGACATTATATACACGGATGCAACTTATCAAGAAATATGTGATGACTTTGCCAAGATCATGCATGATGAGTTTGAAATGAGTATGATGGGGGAACTAAATTTTTTCTTAGGATTACAAATAAAACAATTAGATGATGGAATATTTTTTAATCAATCAAAATATATTAAGGAAATGCTTAAGAAATTTAGACTAGAAGACTCTAAGCCAATGAAAACCCCTATGTCTACAGAAACCAAACTCACGAGAGACGAAGAAGGTGAGTCCGTAGATAATACCAAATATAGAGGCATGATAGGTAGTTTATTATACTTAACGGCAAGTAGACCCGATATCATGTTTAGTGTTTGCCTTTGTGCACGCTTTCAAGAGGATCCTAAAACCTCTCACCTAGAAGCGGTTAAACGTATCTTCTGATACATTAAAGGCACTACGCATTTAGGATTATGGTATCCTAAGGGATCCGGCATAGAAACAATAGTGTATGCGGATTCGGATCATATGCGGAGATTTAACAAAACGCAGATCACTAGTGGTGTTTGCACGTTTATGGGATGTTGCCTAACATCTTGGTTTTCGAAGAAGCAAACCGCTCTTGCCATCTCCACAACCGAAGCAGAATATGTAAGCGCCAGAAAGGCATGTCAACCAGCCATGTAGGATGAAACAAGCTCTCCGTAGATATGGCGTTAGTTAGACGACATTTCCAAAAACCTGTGAAAAAAAAGGGCTAAGACCTTAATAAGAACCCTCGTATCAACACTCAACAACAAAACACATTGAGATTCTCATCACTTTCTTTCAACGCAATTATATTTCAAAAAGGTAATATCTCAATATAGAAACAAGGTCTCATCGAAAGACAACATAGCGGATATTCTAAATATACACTTAACCGTAGTGAAGCCATTAAACTACTTACGTTCAAGTCTATGAATGATGGAAGAAATTATTAAGTTTTTTTCGGCATAATCAAAAAATGATAATCATCAAGAACTGTTTGTACAAAATCTAAGAAAAATTTCTCAACAGGTGGAGGCCCCTTAAATCATAAAGTGCGGCCCCCATTATTTTAAGAGGACCTGACTAACTTTAAAGTACCCACCTGACTGACTAAAATATTTCTTTCTCTCTCTGTGTTTAGGTTTCAATTTACACAATAACAAACAAGATAGGGAAAAGTCTATAACATAACTTTTCAAATACTTCTATCTAAATGCATATCTCATTTATACATATAATACAATATCCCAATCTAATATTTCTAAAAAGTCTCTCATAAACTAGGAGCACAAGAAAATCAATTTCAATATATTGGTGAGATATGCAAAAATCAATTTTCACATATTCATAAGTTCTCGTTACTTGTTTTTCAAAAGTATATAATCTAATATATATTTTCGACAATCTTGGTTGAGTCAAAAATTAAATCAAGGAGCATTTTGAATTATTTCTTAGGTTTTACATGTCTTAGTGTCGAAATAATCGCTACTCCACATTTGTTGCACTTAGGCACACACTAGTATTTGCACAAAAGTTTGGTTCGTTTTTAACTTAACCCATCTTTGTCAAGAAAAATTCTTTGGCATATAAATCTAAGTTACTATATTATATGCTCTTTCACTCTTTTTTTGGTCTTCAATTCATATATTATAATATGCCCAAATTATGTGAAATAGTTTTATCCTACAACTATAGTTGTCATATATATATATAGAAGTTGAATTCATTTAATTGCTATGTGCTAAAAAAAACCCCTCCCTCCCCCTTCCCTTAATTGCCAAAAAATATGGACATAGCTGAGAATTAAGCCCACCAAAACAGAAACCCTTCACACAAAATTTTAAGAAGAAATCATTTTTGGAAATCTGGGGAAATACAGCAGTGACCCTCTTTAATTTCATAAAGCGGTCCCCTACCCCTAATTAAGGGACCCGACCTAGAAGTCACGGGGTAAAAAACAATATTTTCATCACTTTTTGACCAAATAAGCCCTTTAGACTTAGCTAAATGTACCTTAAATTTCACAAACATTTCTTGGATTTTGATCCATTAAAGAATGTTCATATCTTCCTAATTTAAAAAACCTTTCCTCCACTAAAAATACATTCACTCAACCATCATCATCACAATCAACCTTACCAATGACATCTCCTAAAAAACCTACATTCAAACCATCAGTAATCAAAATGAGTGTGAAACCCATTGGAGGAAAGAAACAAACCCTTGAACATAACCCAACCAACACATCAAATGTGCTCAATACAACTACACCAATGCCAAAACCACTCACTCCTCATCAAGAACTATCTCAAGAAAACAATCACCCCGATCAAGCATTACCAAATCCTTACATTAAGGACACTCCCACATCACCACAAGTTGTTTCACATCCTCTATTTACCATCTCACCCATCAATTCACATGTTACTCACACTCAAGCTCCACCTCAAAGTGACAACCAAACTCAACACACAACACCTCTATCTCCAAGTAGAGAAAGCCTAGTTGATGACATTAATCAACTACAAGACCTATCAAATCTCTTAGCCATGCATCTCTCTCAACAACAAAACAACATTCCCTCATCACCTTACTCTTCAAACTTACCACACACCCTCAACATTAACCAAGTTGAAACCCATGTTGGGTATTGCCCTTGTTGCATCTTCACCCAAAAACAATTCCTTGCTTTAAGTGAGGATATCAATTAGATTGAATTCCTCCTCACTCGACCACATCCACCACCTAGAGTTCAAAGAGATTACCCTTCCACAACCGCCCCCGCTTCAAACTCTCCATCAACAACCAACTAATCTCGTAATATGCCTACAAATAATCATCAAACCCTTTTGTGTTGCAAGCAAGTCAAAAATCCTTCTATGGCTACTTAGGATTTTCTTTTCATGATGTATCAATATGCTTCTAAAGCATATTTGTTTTTCTTTTTATGTATGCTTGTGTGTAGTTCACACACATTATCCTAAATGAATGAAGTACCTTTTGCTTTGATGTTTGCTTGCACTTGTCATATTTTTCCTTCTTGCTACATGTTAGAAATATTTGTATTGTTCTAACTCGTTTTTGTAGCTAAGAAACCATAGCTCGATTCCGTGGTGCCCTCAAACGAGGGGGAGCACACATCAAGGGGGAGCATTTATTTCATCGATTTTTGTTAGGAATTTTGTATAACAGACTTAATTCTATTAGTGTATTGTAGTTAGTTCTGCTAGTTACTTAGTTAGTACTGGTAGAAGAATTATCATAGTTAGTACTGGTAGTGTTAAATAGTTAATACTGCTTATGAGATATGCATGAGATATCTTAGGAAAGGATATGCATGATCTTTATACGCGTTTTGTAAAGCCCATTAGGGCTTCCTTAGTCTATAAAAGGAACCCTAGGCATAGTTAGTAGATATAGTTCTACACAGATCATAGAGATCGAATAGTAATCATAGCTTGTAATCTATAACCTAGGCAGATTCAAGGTTTAATATAAAAGTTCTTTTGTGATATTCAATATTGTTCTTCTTAGCATTATTGATTAGATTCCGCATAATCAATAGTGTTTACTCAGTGTTTCATTATTGTTGCTTTAGAATTATCTAAAGGAGCAAACTCTTTGCAAGCTGAAGGTTAAGATCTATTCAGTAAAACGATCCAACAAGTGGTATCAGAGCTTGTGTAAAAACTCTGAATAAGAAGGACTCAATTGCAAGATGGCAGAACAAGACATTTCTCCACCCACTATCACAGTAATGAAGATTCCTATCATCAGGAAAGGTGAATACGATATTTGGAGCATGAGAATGCGACAATATAGCCGTCACACAGACCATAACCTATGGGATGTTATTGTCAATGGAGATTTAGAAGAAGAGCCTGAACCAACTGGAGAAACATCTGCTCCTCCTGCTCCTAAGACTGCCAAACAACTAGCAGCTAAAAGGAATCAGGAAAGAGTTAAGAGCATCTTGCTTTTAGCAATACCTGATGAATACCTCCTTAAGTTTCACAATGTTGCAGATGCTAAATCACTCTAGGAAGCAATCAAATCAAGGTTTGGAGGTAATAAAGAATCTAAGAAGATGCAGAAAAATGTTCTAAAACATCAGTTTGAAAATTTTTCTACTGCATCAAATGAAAGTCTGGACCAGGCTTATGATAGGTTCCAAAAACTCATAAGTTAATTGGAGGTTCATGGTGCTCCAATATCAAAGGAAGATATCAACCATAAGTTCCTAAGAAGTCTTCCTCATTCATGGAATCAAATTGCTCTAATCATGAGAAATAAGCCAGACATTGATGAGATTGATATTGCTGACCTTTACAACAACCTTAGGGTCTATGAAGATGAGATAAAAAGGTCTTCAAGTTTCACCTCTACTTCTCAGAACTTGGCATTTCTTTCTTCTGAGAACACTAGCAGTACTAATAAAGTTAGTACTACCAGTGGATATTTTGGGGTTAGTACTGCTAGAGGAATTAGTCAAGTTTCATCTACCCCATGTGCTCATGATGTAGCGTGCTCTTTCTTTGTACAACCAACAACCAGTCCTTAACTTGAAAATGAGGATTTTTAGCAGATTCATGAAGATAACTTAGAAGAATTGGATCTTAGATGGTAGGTGGCTATGTTGACTGTCAGAGTGAGGAAATTCATTCAGAAGACAGGAAGAAACATTGATTTCAAAGAAAAATGACCTGTTTCACTTGATAAATAAAAAATTGAGTGCTACAACTGTTACAGAAAAGGGCACTTTGCTAGGGAATGCAGATCTGGAAGGAATCAAGGGAAAAGATCTTATGGTAACAATGGCAGGAGCAATGCACCAACAAATGAATCTTCATCACAGGCACTGGTGGCTCAAGATGGTCTAGGAGGCTATGAGTGGAGTAATGATTTTGAAGTAGAACCAGTCAACTATGCTTTAATGGCAATCTCTTCTTCAAGCTCATCAAGTTCTTCTGACAATGAGGTACAAAAATGTTCTAAACAATGTCTTGAATCTTTTAAAACTCTTCAAAAGAATTATGATAGTGAAAGAGAAAAACATAGCAGAGCAAGACTAGAAATTCAGGGTTATGAGTTAGCCTTAGAGTCACTAGAATCCATGATACTTGTACATGAAAAGAATAAACTGGCTTGGGGTGAAAAATATGAGTTTTAAAACTATGAGCTTAAATACAGAGAAATAAAAATTACCAACCTTAACCTGGAATTAGAGAAAGTTATTAAGTGTGACAATCCGTCAATTTTAGGTCGTTATTTTATTCTCTAGTATTAATTATAATTGTTGAGATATGAACTCACGGCTAACCGGGAGAATTAGGGCTTGCATTTGTAAATTACGCAACGTTTACAAAGAACCGACGAATCCTACGTTAAACATCGACGTTTATATTTCCAAAATGCCGTAGAAATATTTTTGTTGCATTCGAGTCCACACCAGATAATGATAGGTCTTCCACAGCAAATGGGTATCATGATGTTCCCCCTCCTATAACAGGGAACTTCCTAACCCCAAGAGCTGACATATCATTTACAGGTTTAGATGAATATGCCATTAGGAAGAAAATCATTGAGTCAAAAACAACTGATCTTAATACTAAAACAAGTGAGACTATAGGTAAAACAAATGAAGCGAATACTCAAAAACCTAAGATAGTCAATGAATCAGTTAATAGAGATAAAGTTATCATTGAGGATTAGAACTCAGATGATGAGGATGATGTGTCTGAAGTGCAAATAGTTAGTCCTGTTAAGACTAATGAATCTCAGACAGTTAAACCTAGAGTTGATAAAATTGGTCAAACTTTTCAGAAACAAGGAATTGGATTTAAGAAAATAAAAGCTTGCTTTGTTTATAAAAGTACTAACCATTTGATTAAAGATTATAATTTTCATGACAAAAAGAGTCAAGAGCCTAAGTTGAAAAATGTGGTCAATACTGGTCCAAGGGTGAACAAACTAGTATGGGATAATGCTAAAAGGGTAAATCACCAAAAAATTTCAAATAAATTGAAATACCCTCATTTAAGAAAGACTTTTCTCCCATCATGAGTTCTAACAAGAACAAGTTGAATTACTCTTGTGAAGCAAAATGAGAAAAGAGCAGTTCACAAAGTTAGTACTGCTAGGCCAGTTAGTACTACTAGGCCAGTTAGGCCAGTTTGTACCGTTAGGCCTGTTAGTCTGTTAGACCATTTGACCCAAAAAATAGCCAAACTAGTGGTGCTCTTAGCCAATTTACCCTAAGAATGGACAATGTAAGACCAATAGGCTCATGTTCACCTATCAAGAGTCTTACTACACAAAACCAACTTTTAGACCCAAAGGACTTAAAAACAAGATGTTAAAAACTTGTTGGGTGGTTCAAATAGGACTTACTGCTGGGGACAGAGATAGTAGTTATTATGGTAAGGGGTTAAGATGGATACTGACCTTAAAAAGTCAAGGTGGGTTTGGAGGCCTAAGGGAAATTACTTGGATCATGTGTCCAAAGACAATGGATCATTCATGCTCAAGAAGGTTGAGTATGTTGACCCAAAAGGGATTTCTAGGTCTTATAATAGCTTGGGTCATTAAGGATGATACTAATTCTCTTTACTTTTATGCAGGGCAATCCAGGATCTTGTTACAAGGATCATTTGCAGTGGTGGATAGTGGTTTGCTTAGCCATACGACTGGAAAAAGCTTATCTTTCAGACTATGAAGATTTCAATGGAGGCTTTGTAGCTTTTGGAAGTGATCCCAAAGGAGGTAAAATAACGGGTAAAGGTAAAATCAAAACTGCTAATTTAGACTTTGATGATGTTTATTTTGTAGATGAACTTAAGTTTAACCTTTTCTTTGTCTCACAAATGTGTGACAAGAAAAATAGTGTCCTTTTTACTAAGTCTGAATGCCTTATCTTGTCTCCTAGCTTTAAGCTTCTGATGGAAAGTCAAGTTGTACTTAGGGCTCCTAGAAAGGATGAGTATAGCTTGGATTTAAAGAACATTGTTCCCTTTGGAGGTATAACTTGTTTATATGCAAATGCAACAGCAGATGAGTCTACATTATGGCACAGGAGATTAGGTCATGTGAATTTCAAAAATATAAACAAACTTGTTAAAGGTTACCTAGTTAGAGGTTTACCTTCAAAAGTTTTTGTGAATGACCACACTTGTGTTGCCTGCAAGAAGGGTAAGCAACACAAGGCCTCCTGTAAGGCCAAGTTAGAAAGAATCATTAGAAAGCCCCTAGAATTACTTCATATGGACTTATTTGGACTGTCTTTGTAGAAAGTATTAACAGGTAAAAAGTCCTTGCTTGGCTGTGACTGATGTTTTTAGCAGATTTAGTGGGTATTTTTCTTAGCTACTCAAGGCTGAAACATCGGAAATCATTGTAATTATTATCAATAGGCTTAGAAAAACCATTGAATCATAATGTTAAATATTCATTAGATGTGATAATGGGAAAGAGTTTAAGAACCATGATATGAATGAATTATGTGCTAAGGAATAAAAAGGAGTTTAGTGTGGCTATAACTCGCACAGCAGAATGGGTTGGGTTTCAAAAAAGGAAAAACAGGACCCTAATTGAGGGCAGCTTGTACTATGTTAGTAGAATTCACTTTTCCTATTTCCATTTCGGGGCAAGAGGCATAGTATATACTGCCTGCTATGTACTGATTAGCGTATTAGTGACCAAACCTCAAAATAAGACACCTTATGAACTATTAATAGGTAACTCACCAAGTATTAGTTTTATGAGACCTTTTGGGTGCCCCTTGACCATTTTAAACACCTTAGATTCCTTAGGCAAATTTGATGGGAAATCTAATGAAGGTTATTTGTTTGAGCTAGGGGTTAGAATGTGGATACTCTACCACTAGTTAAAGCCTTTTGAGATTCAACTACAAGGACCAAAAGGTTAGAAGAGAATCTTCACATCAATTTCTTAAAGATCAACCAAATGTGATAGGAACTGGTCCTAATTAGATGTTTGATCTTGATTTTCTCACCAATTCAATGAATTATATTCCTATTAGTGTAGAAAATCAGGTTAATGTGGATGTAGGTATACAAGATTCTTATGTTGCAAGTTCATCAGGAAAAGATAAATGACCTACTCAGGAATACATACTGCTTCTACTACAATCTCATAGGATAAGGATTCTAGTAAAATATGTTGCTCCAGCTGCACATGAAAAACCTTCTGAAAGTTCTCCTAAAGACAATGATGTATAAGATTCAGAAGATGTTGCTGACAAGGAAGAACAACATCAGATGAAAGAAAGTGAACAAGACTTGCAAGATGAACTTAAGAAGATGGTTACTTAAGAATTGGCTGCTAAAGCTATGGATGATGTTTCAAGACAAGCATTTGAAGAAGAAAAGAGGAGAATTGCATCTCAAAAGAAGGCAACTCAAGCTACCAGTACTAACAAACTTAGTACTAATAGGCAATCTGTTAGTACTGATAGGCCATTTGTTAGTACTGATAGGCCATCTGTTAGTATTGCTAGTACTCCCACAGGGACAAATGCTGGTGAATCATCATTTGTTTATCTTGGAGGAAAAATACCTATTGATGCATCTACTCTCCCTAATGTTGATTTACCCATTGATCTAAATATGCCTAACTTGGAAGATGCTTCTGATACTCTCCCAAATGATGGAATATTCAATTATAAAGCTCTATGATTGATGGATGAAGATTGTATGTTGCAGTGGTATGATTTCATATCATGGATAACACCATTGCTGTCAGTCCTATTCCCACACTCAGAATTCATAAGGATCATCCATACGGACAAATTCTAGGAGATCCTACATCAGCAGTTCAAACAAGAGGGAAGATTTAAAAGGCTTCTTCAGCACAACAAGCCTTGGTAAGTTACATTTACAAACAGAACAGAACAAATCACAAGGATTATCAGAACTGTTTGTTTGCATGTTTTCTCTCTCAAGAAGAACCCAAGACTATATCAAAGCTTACAAGATTGTAAAGCTGTGTTGAAGCAATGCTCCTAGAGAATTTCTTTCAGTTCAAACTACAGAAGGTTTGTGTACTTGTTGATTTGCCATATGGGAAAAAGGTAATTGGCACAAAGTGGGTCTTCAGGAATAAGAGGGATGAGAGAAGTATTATTGTGAAAAATAAAGCACGGCTTGTAGCACAAGGGTTAGATAGGAGGAAGGTATAGATTATGATGAGGTTTTTGCACCTGTTGCCAGAATTAAGGTAATTAGGTTATTTTTAGCCTTTGCATCATACATAGGATTTACTGTCTACCAAATGGATGTTAAAAGTGCATTATCCTCGGGCAACATATTGATGCGGTAGTTGTATGTCCATCAACCTCCAGGCTTTGTTGATCCTGCTCATCCAAACAAAGTCTATAAGGTGATCAAAGCTCTTTATGGTCTACATCAAGCTCCTAGAGCTTGGTATGAGACACTTTCTTCTTTTCTGATGAAAAATGGTTTCAGAAAAGGTACCATAGACAAAACATTGTTTATTAAGAAGAAAAGGAGTGACATTATGTTAGTCCAAGTGTACGTGGATGACATTATTTTTGGTTCTACAAAGAAGTCTATGTGTACAGAGTTTGAAGACTGTATGCACAAAAGATTCCAAATGAGCTCCATGGGTGAACTCACTTTCTTTTTGGGACTTCAAGTGAAGCAACAACCTGATGGAATCTTTATTAGTTAGGATAAGTATGTAGCTGACATCTTAAAGAAGTTTGATTTTTTGTCCATCAGAACAGCTACTACTCCTATTGAGTCTAATAAACCACTGGTCAAGGATGAAGATGGTGTAGATGTAGATGTACATGTCTACAGGTCTATGATTGGCTCTCTCATGTATTTGACTGGCACAAAAGCCAGACATTTATGTTTGATGTTTGTGCCTGTTTATTGTTTTGTGCTAGATTTCAGGTACACTCCCAAAAGCCTCACACTTAAATGCAGTAAAAAGGATTTTTAGGTACCTCAAACATCAACCCAAATTAGGTTTATGGTATCCTAGGGATTCACCTTTTGAACTTGAAGCTTACTCAGATAGTGATTATGGAGGAGCCAGCCTTGACAGAAAATCAACAACAGGTGGATGTCAATTTCTTGGTAGAAGATTGATATCTTGGCAATGCAAGAAGCAGACTATTTGACAAATTTAATACTGAGGGCATAATATTGTTGCAGTGCTAACTGTTGTGGGCAAGTATTTGGATTTAGTATAAAAATGATGGATTATGGTTTTAATTTCATGAACACCAAAATCCATATTGATAATGAGAGCACTATAAGTGTTATCAAGAATCCTGTTGCTCATTCAAGGACCAAGCATATTGAGATTCGATTTCATTTTATAAGAGATTGCTATGAGAAAAGACTGATAGAAGTTATCAAGATTCACACTGATCATAATGTTGCAGACCTTCTCACCAAAGGATTTGATGTCACAAGATTTAACTTTTTGGTGGTTAGCATTGGATTATTGAATCTGTAGCTACAATTAAGGGGAGGCAAGATGATTTGTTGTACAGTTTGTATGAAATATTTTAAGCAGAGGGATTTTGACCATGGTGATGTATTTCATTCAGTTATTTGGGTTCTAGAGAGTCATTAGAGAGAGATATGGATTCTACTGCAGAGTTTTTGTTGTCAAACTTGTTTGATTTTTGGTTAACGAAGTTTCAGTACCGACTAGCTTAAAGTTTGTACGGGGGGTGGGGGTGGGGGGGGGGGGAAACCAAGAAAAGTTTGTACCGCTATAAAGCCGTTAGAGAAAATACCCGTAGGGGTCTAGAGTGTAATTTTTGGCGGTTTCTTCGCCATTGGGGATGCTACTACTATAAATACCCATCTCAATTACACAATTGATCCTTTTTAGCTCTCTTAATCGATTTCAATTGACAAACCCTAATTATTCATCACCGACGATTACCAAAATCAAATAAACGATGGCTAGTTTGGAATTCTGTTCTAAGCACAATATGGTGGCCTATTTGGAAAAGACGATGGGAATACAGAAGTTTCAATCAGATTAGGACTTTCCTCAATAAACGCAGTTCTCATTTATTATGCCACTCATGTAAGTCCCATAGTCTCAACTTATTTGTGAACAGTTTTGGACGACTGCTAAGTCTAGACAATCAAAACATTAGTTATATAGATGCCACAGTTGGCTGGCAAGCCTGTGTACTTTCTTTAGAGGCATTCAATCAAGATAGTGATCTTTCTTTTTTGATGTGATGATGGGATAGATTCTTTGAATATCAGGCTATATTTTGATAAATTCAGCTAATGGGTATGAGGGAGACTCTGAATACCTTAACTTTTACAAAAGCCCTCTTTTCACGGCAATTGGAAAACAAAATTTCTTTTTCATACCTATGAATCACTGCATTAGTTTTAAAAGCACCTCTTGTGATCTAATGCCCTAATATTGCCACTAGCAGTAATTTGGTTTAGCCACTAATCAGAAATATTGTTTTTCACAAAATAAATTTTTTGTGGACTATGATACGAACACTTGGAGGTAACTAAGAAGTTTGTAATGTATCCTATGATTTTTACTAATCTTTTTGAGTAATCAGGTAATATTGTCATGTCAATTGGGACACTTCTCCTGCTCCCAACCTATTAACCTAAAAAGGTCTTGACTTTTATGGTTTTTTTATAAAGGGTATAGACTTTTTAGAAGGTTACACCTTTTATTTTGATTTTTATGTTGGTTCAACAAACAGTGGTGAGGGTGAATGAGGCTTCAGAAGACCTTCTAATTTCTAACCCATTACCCTCTCCTCCCTCACCCAAGTGAAGACCCAACCTTCAGACATTAGCCTGACCTATCTACCAGACCTTTCAATATTATTTCATTATTCCTGATTCCATTCAAAGGTTTCTGGTGGGGAATCATGGACGGTCAGTTCATCGGTGATAGATCCTTTCAGGAAATGAGGATGGGCCTGACACTCCAAAGTGTGTTGATTCTTGTATCCCCTTGTGTACCATGTCACAGATCAGCAAAGAAATTAACACTTGAAGACAAATCAAAAAGATTAGAAGAGATAAAAAAAAAAAATAATTGCTTAAACCTATTATCATACCTACAACTGATTGGATTGAAGAGTGTTTGCAATGAAGACAAGATTGGCAAAGAAAACTTCTCTGAAGAAAAAGGGGGTACAAAAGGAGTATATATCCAAACAGGGGAGGGAATCTGTCAAATCTTCTAAGGGTGAACCATCTGTACATAAAGATCTAGCTTTTGATGATCTTGATGATGATGCAATGGACTATTATAGAGGAAAGAGGGATCGCTCAAAGATGAGGTTGAGGACAAGCTCTGTTGGTGCTAAAAGAGAGGAAAGTTACAGATAAGGAAAGTAGTCACTTGAAGCTCCCTATTAGTTATGTCAAGCCAAATGAAGGTACTGACAAGAAATAAAGGTACTAACAAGCAATATAGAGGTACCGGCAGTACAAAAGATAGTACCGATAGACAAGGTAAAGGTACTGCTGATCAAAATGAAGGGAAAAGTGCTACTCAAACAGCTCCAACAACAACTTCAACACCTACTCCAACAATATTTGGTGATGATGAGACCATTGCATAAGTTCTCATCACAATGAGTCAGAATAAACAGAAGGAAAAGGAAAAAGGAGTAGAGATTAGGTTTATTTTGGTTTTGGGGATGATACTGAGAGACCAAGGCCTTACTTCATCAAGTATGAACGTGACAATATACATATTTTACAAGGGAATTCCCCTTTACCCAAAAAATAAACAACCTCGTGTGGAATGTTTTTCATAGCCTCCAAATGAATTCTGAGGTCTTTCAAGTAACATACTGCTATTTGGTAGCTTTTTACTGGGGTTTAGCACTAAAAAAGTCACTCTACTTTCACATAATATCTAATCATGTCAGTATATTAATTTTTCTTTTAAAACCATTACTTTACTAATACTAATGTTTATTTTAGTCATTAGATAATTCAAAAGTTTGCACTTGTATCATTTGACATAACTTACCTTTGTAGCCGGTTACCCCATGACTTTCTTTCCACCTCACTAATTTCTTTCCACCTTATATCATGACAGGTAGTGGTTTATTTTTCAAATAGGTTATAAATGGTACTAAATTGTGCAGATTTTTCATAGCTTTGTTTTTTACTCCAATCCATACAAGTAGTTGTGGTAGTAGGTGCTTATCACGCATTTAGTTTAGGTAGTAACTTTGCAAACATGTTCAGTTAGGTCTAAACAAATGAAATAAGTAAAAGTAATAATATCAGAGATAATAAACCAACTAGTCAATTACCATAGTTTTAAAAAGCCATATATCATCATGTGGGACTGTCATGACAGGAAGAAACATAATCTAATAGATAAATTAAAGTATATCTAAAAAAAGAATGAGCAGTGTTTAAAAGTCACAAAAGTATGCATCTATTCTAGAACTTGATCCACCCCTACCAGCACTTGATCCACCCCTTCTAACCATGTGATTTGCAGCCTTTTTTATTGTGCCATTTTGTATTGGAACACGTGATTTGCAGCCTTTTTTATTGTGCACTTCCTGATGACAATTCGTACAGTGTATAACCCTTCCTACACGACTAACTTTAGTTCTATTTTTATCATCACCCTCACTAGCATCTTTTCTCCTTTTGGTTCGTCGCTTGCCTGACATTCTTCTAATAACTTGATTATTGCCATCCCTCCCAACAGCCGAAAGTAACTCACCCTTACAAATAGTTTTCAAAAAAGCACCCATCTAAACCTATAACCCTTCTACACCCTTCTAACCACCCTTGTTTTAGTCCTTTAAAACAAACATAAAAGAATTTGAAATAAGTCTTTCCATCTGGCATTGGATTAACACCCATCAAACAAGTACTGAAGTGTCTTCTTCCATTAGGTGGCAGTGGATTGATGACACCCATCAAACAGTTATTTCGGTCTTGGGTTTTTGAAGTTTTGGATCTCTTGTGCATATGGAATTATAACTTAAGCATACAGTGGTTGTAAGCATCGTCTCATACGCTTCAAAAAAGCTTTGTTGAGCTTTCCTCTTGTTCTAGCTGTGAGGGTATGGCCATACTATAACCACTTGTTATTATTGTTTTAGGATGTGAGTGGCTCTGGTATTTCGTGAACCGGCTGGTTAGGGTGATGTAATAATTTCTTAGCTTAAGTGTCTAGCCTAATTCCATTTTCATGTGATTAGGACTTAACATATGCATATTGTCTGGTTATATTGTAGGCTATCTACTATTGTCTTTACCTGTTTTGTTCTCTCTATTTGACTATCCCAAGATGCTATCAGTCTTTGGTTGGAACTTTTGCGTGCATGATGCAGTTCAGCGTCTGCTGTCACATCTACTAGTATGGTAGCAGTCATTTGTTCTTTGTTATAGTTTTCAAGCCATTAGAAAGTGATTTAGAATGTCAACATCTCATTTAACTATTCTATCCCCTCAATAAATTTCACTTAATACAGGGTCGTCATGAATCTTTCCACTTGCTGGGTGTGTGGGTTGGTGTAGCGGCAAGGTTCTCCATATGTGTTATATGATCTCTTATGGAAACGTAGCATCTGGGATACAGTCCTCATGGGCTAGATGTAGTTTTTCTTTAGAAGTCCCTTTGAAATATTCTAGGACAATTAAGTTATCAGCAAAATCAGGTGAGTAGCGGTTGTTTAGTGCTTTGTTGTAGGGCAGGTGTGTTTTGTGTTCGTACCATGATCTACTTCATTTTCAACATCTGACGAGTGATTATTAGTATGCAATAAGAGTGTCCGAAGCATTTCGGTTTCAGGCGTACTCAACAAAAAGTAATTTTCTTTTCAGTGTATCATCACTTTCCCTCACTTTCATCTATGATGCACGCGAATCTAGTGTAGAATGGGTTCAATAACTCTCAGAAATGCACCAGGGGAATATCGGTCACCAAATATACCTTTGAGCATATTGTCTGCCTTTTACGCTCACTCAAATCAGTTCAGCTGTTGAGTTAGCGAGAGCCGTTTGTGTGTTGTTTGTTGGTGTGTCTTATGGGTTGGTAGAACCAGCTTCGATATGGGGACCAGGCTCATGAAAGTTTAAACCTTTGCACAAATAGTCAGAGATATGTTGGAAGGTTTAAAGGCTGTGATTATTTAGAGTTGGTGTGGCGCCTGGTCAATGTGTTGTGTTTTCTATGATAAGATGTCAACTGTGAGTTAATCCATCGATAATAATTAAGGCTACATGGTAGATTTTTTTTAAGCATACCAAAATCAGTCGATTAAGGGTTTGCTGCAATGAGCTACATTAGTTATTGACGATTCGTTTTTGTAAGGGTTTTGAATTATTAGTAGTTTTTCTCGAAATGACTGAGAGGGTGAGTTGCCAGGTAGTGCTGAAAACAAAAGGATTACCTTATAGGATGAGACTGAAATGTCTTGATCATGATATGCTGCATAGAAGGATGAATCGGGTTTTTTTGGAAGTGGCTTGTGGGGTTTTTTGGCGTGGTGAAAGATTTGAGTAAGTATATGACGTACATACACATCAAATACTAGGGGTTTAATCCATTGATAGTTTTTATTTAATTAATTTTTATGGTTTATCCCATATATGTATATATATGCCAGTCTGGCCTGTTGTAGTGAACTCTAAAATATATGGTTCCTTATTATAGGGATGTGTGTTTCTAATAGAAAATGTGTTCGTAGAGAGTGTTGGATATGTGTTATGATGTGAATAGGATGGTGTCTTGCCAGTGCTTAAAACCCGCGTTCTGTTTACGGTTGTGTTCGTGTTATATCCTATATAGCTCCAGAAGTGAAAAAAAAGAACAACACGGACGTTTGGATATCGCATTATAATTGGCGCATGAGTTCAACATCGTTCATCACTGTGAAAAAAACATCAGCAAGGGAGATTGAAAAAAAATAATAATATAATGGGAAGGCACGAGTTGTAAATAATTAAGTTGGACCACTACCTGTTCTGGACGCTTATAAGGGAGATGTTATCCAGTTGCATGCTACATAGCTATAGCGTTTGAAATTCTTATGTTGGTTTTAAATCAAAAATAAAAACAAGTATATAAAACAGAACGCAATTAACACCTCAAGTGTAATTTAATATCAACAAGGAGAATAGTTCACAAAGTATAAACTGAAAAAAAAAAAAAAATGAACTGAGAAGTAAGTAGGAATGAAGTAATACACACTAATGGTAGTTCTCTTCATAAATTAACTGTCAAAACCATTGTTTCATAATGGTGACTTACAAAATATGACCAAAAACATATACTGACTTTTAATCGAAGCTGGGGACTATTGATCGATAACATTCTAGGACAGGATTTTTAAACAAATGGTTTCCAGGAACTGGACACCATTAACCGGAAGGGTAGCCAGATTCATGCTGGGTAATTTCGGGAAAAGTCACCAGATGCTTAGTCACAGGACACCTGCCAGGAATTTAGAAGATATATTTATGTATTATAAAACAAGGGTAAATGGAAAATGACACGAGAACCTGTCTTTTTATTACAGTAAGCAAGGAAGATTGTTTGTCAAGCCCCTAAGAATTTGTGTTTGACTCAGGTCCAATAAATACTGCATAAATCTTCCTCCTTAGATCTGTTTTGCCAAGCAAATAAGATCCAAACCATAACAGCCACAAGAGGTTATGTTGTGGTATAACAAAAAACTTTACTGCATATATAACATACAATAAACACTAAACACACTTTCATAAAATGGTTTTGGACTGTTCGGTTCGATTTCTCATACTTTTACTAGGAGATTTTGCATTTCATCTAATTTCAAGGTGAACAAAAAAATTTGAGTGTGTTTCTTGTATTAGTTTTAATCCTCCTACACCTAAAGTCTAGGCTAGATTTTCTTTGAAGGGCGTTTATATACTTTGATAAGAAACATACTAAAAGTGTTTAAGGAAGGGCAAAATTGGAAACGATTTTTAATTCATGAGAAAAATAAATTCCCATTAACATACCCAAAAGCGATCTTACTAAAAGGCTTGTTGCCAGTTATCTTCTTTCTTTGATGTACGACGGCAAAGACAATTGTAAGGTTGAAAATTGTTGTTGGGAGAGCATACTTTTAGGGATGTTTTTCAACTGTTCGTCTAGATCTATGAAAAACAAATTTATTAGCAAAGAGAGAGAAGTACACATGTTGAAAATCTCTTTGCTGTCCTTCAAAAATAATCAGGAAGCCGTGCAGGTTGGTTTTAATAAAAGTCTTGTCTGAATTGGATCTTTCTATTTGTGAGGGTAGAAAGAACTGGATCTATAAAACTTCTTATAGATACTATTATGTTGATGACTTCATCAGCTTGGTTAAGATTAGAGAAGAAACATTAAGGTTGGTATTTAAAGTAGATAATATCTATGGTTATTAATAGGCTTATTTGTGTTATCCAATTGCACAATTAGCTAAATACGAAGTGGGTGTGGGGTGAATAGCCTAAAGATTCCTTAAATGTTACAAGGCCTATCAGCTTACAATGTGAGGAAATGCAATGAAACTTA
Organism: Tanacetum coccineum; assembly: GCA_026074375.1. Classification (NCBI taxonomy): domain Eukaryota; kingdom Viridiplantae; phylum Streptophyta; class Magnoliopsida; order Asterales; family Asteraceae; genus Tanacetum; species Tanacetum coccineum. Next base: position 25,887 of record BQNB010008738.1, read on the forward strand.
AGCTAGTCAATTTGTGGAGATTTTTTGTGGATGCTTAGGTTAATAAGCTTATGCCTATCCCAACACCCCTATTATTCATATGTTAAAAATAAAAAATATTAAATTAATAAAAATAGAGTTCATCTGTGTTATTTGTGTGGTTTCAAAAGTACAGTCCGTTTTTTACATAATGTTAGTTTATTTTGTTTTACTTTATATTTTTTTATTTTTTTAGTGTTTGTCAAAAGGAGGTGGGGGAGAATGCCCCAAGTAGAGAATCACCTAGTTTACTATTTGAATTATGTGCTCTCATCTGGGTAGTAAATATCCTTGACGGAATATAGGCACAATTTGAATAGTCATCCTGGTACGTAGGCGAAATTGTTAATGGGTCCGCATCATCTAACTTTGTCCTAGGATTTCTGGGAGGAATTATGGGGTATAATGGAAGTGGTTTTGCTAGTTAATTTGTTGCATTTTGGCGATGGTTAGTGGGTGGTTCTGCAATATAATACCACAATACCCCATCCTCTAATATTATTTGTTTGTTTGGTTTGATACTCAACTAAGAAACCGGGTTTTTTACCTTCACAAAAATTTCTTTTGTCTAGCTGAGCAAAATGTTACATAGGTACAAGTATTAAATTATGTATGGATATTGATCGTTTGTTAGATTGGTGTTTTTTTCTTCGTATGATAATGTGACATTTGACAATGTTTGATGGGCGCATTTTAGACATTTAACAAAAGTTTTGAGATGGGTATGTTTTGAGACAATTAAACTTTTACGTAAATTATAAGTGTAAAAAAAAGATACATAATTAATTACCCACCCCACCCCCCCCCACCCCCCCCACGCCTCCCCTCGCACAAATCAAAAAAGACAAACAACAAAAAAACAAAAAAAAAGTCGTCGACCGATTAATCGGTTATGACAACGTAAGCAATAAGTATGTATTATTGAAATCTACAATGTGGATTAAGTTTGATGGGTATTGTGGGGATTTGTTACTGTGGGTTTTATATGCGTATAATGGAATCCATTTGCGATATTGGGCCGTTGTTATTAGATGACCAGATCCTTTAATTGATAGAAGCAAATATATGAATCTCAAGAACCATGGCTATACTAATTGGAGTAGTTTTGTTATTTTTTTTGCTGTTTTTCAATACAGCAAAACGTCTTAAACTAATGGCATCATAGATTCGAATAGCTTTAGGTAAGGTAAAATTTAAAAAGTAGTGGCAAAGTGCTTGTTTTGTAGCAACACATCACCAAATATACTCTAAATTTAACTGCATTGATAGACTATAGTATTTACAGAATTTAAGGAAAAACTTATGCATGGACTCAGGTTTAAACACGTCTTACAGGTTTTTTGGGGGAAACAAACATTAGTTCATTGTACAATTACAAATTACTTGTGTTTTTTAAATATAACTAAAAAAGGCATCAGTGAACAAGATAGATATAACTCGTGTACTTGATTAATATATATGCATCTCATTTGTTGGTATAAAATAAACCATTAGGATTATACATAATCCAAGTATACGATGTATGTTCAATCCACATAAGGTAAATCAAATTTTACAATAGATTGCCCTAATCATATAGTATTTATTCAAGAGCTCTACTAAGAAAGAATATGCCTTCGGCATTTAATCTTATAGGAATAAGCTTATGCTATAGGTGAGGGGTTTTACATGCCCCACCTTCCGCTAATCGGGGCTGTGATCCTTGGTGGTCTTTTTTGAGTAGTGGGGGTACGGTGCAATGTGTGGTGTGAGAATAGAGATCCGGTTTGTATAACCGAATTGCTTTATTGTCTTTTGCAACTTGGTTGATGTTTTCTGATAGTCAGCGTTGCGTCTTTAATAATAAGCAAGTGGATGATGATACCACACTTTCTTATATGCATTGGCTCACATATCACCTGTTGGGAATATTACAATAGTTGGAAGCATCTAACAATAACCTTATTAGAGAAATGATGAGCGGAAATAGGTGAATGATAGTTAGTTTGAAAGTTAGAAAGAAGAAACAATTGAATTGGACAAACATAGTTGGATGAGTGTTGGATGCAGGGGGGTGCGTTGAGAGGGGGTGGTTAACTCCCGATATGGATTTATTGTGGGAGGCGGTAGTGGGTACATTCATCACAAGGATGTTGATGTCCCAGGCGTTATTTGAGTGTCGGTTAGAAATGAAAGTAAAATTAGGAGTGAGTAATAATAATAGGAAAATACGCATATAGGGTGTGGTAGTGTGGCGTGTAATGCTGTAGGTAAGGGAAGAAGTAGTTATTGTTTAGTGAGGTATCTTTATATTATGTTCAATTATGTAATAACCTTAAATTTGCTTAATATTGATCTTGTTCTTACATTTTTTCTTATTTAAGCGCTTGTGTTCTCCTTGAAATCATTTTTATTTTACCATTGTTGAGTCAGAGTGAGATTCTTGGATGTAACATCAATCTGACAACATGAGGAGGTGTAATTTTATATAAACGGGTTGGGGGTCATTTTTAACCTTTTTAATCATGACTAAATGCCATACCTATATATATGCTTAATCGTTTCTTTTTGAAAGAGTTATTTGCAAGATAAAGGCCTCAAAATGGGTAAGAATTGCTAAAAAGGGGTCGCAGGTCTGTTTTGGGTTACTAGGGCTCGAACTCAAGTTTTTGGTTTATATTTTGTGGACATTGCTCAAGAAGTGATTAAAATATGATCTTAATAAGAAGTATTAACAGAAATTAGCAAGTGGTTTGGGTTAAAACGGATCAAAATTGAGTAAATAAGGTCGCGGGTTCACTTTTGGTTCGATTAGGGTTTCTTTGGCTTTCTTGGCTTATAATTCATGTAATCTTGATCAAAGGTGATTGAATACTGATCCTTGACATTGTATAAGGGATTACTAATGAAATTTGATTGGTGGTTTAAGCTAAAATGGGTCAAAATGGAAAGAGTAAGCCGTGGTTTGAATTAGGGCTTGTATTGGATTCATTAGGGTTTTCTAGGCTTCAATCTTTTGTATATTGTCAAGATAAAGATAGATACTGAATTGTAAACTCATTTTATGAGTTTACAATGGCTCTTGGTTGATTGTTTGGGATTAAAATGATTAGAAACGAGTAAACGAGTCGAATGATCCATTTAGGTACGTTTAGGGTTTCTTGGATTCATTTTCCGTATAAGTGGAATGAAATGATGAAATGATGATGAAATAGGATTGACATAGTTGTAAAATAAGTTATTATAACTTATTTGAGTGTTGGTTGAAGATTAAAACGGATAAAATCAATAAATGGGTCTTAGGTTACTATTTAGCTCGGGTTAGGGTTTCTTATTTGGATTTCTTGTAATTTCATGAAATGGAAATGAATATGGATTGTAAATGAAGCATATGACTTGCTTGTAACTTGTACTTGATGGATTGTTCAAGATTCTTAGGAAAACAGAGGTAAAACGGCTATTTTGGATATCGTGCATTAATGACTTGTACATTATGTATTAAAGACTTGTACCTTGACTTGGAGGGAGTTTATATATCAAATGAAATGTTATATTACTTGTATATATGCTTTAGTGGTTTGTACATTCACTTTAGATATCATTCCTTCATGGAATTAGGGTTTAGAGGTATACGATAACGGTTTAAAGCCCGTTTTGATATAACGTTACGAATAGTGCATTATAGGAATAATGTACCTTGTAAAAAGGATATGAAGATATTGATTTGACATGTTATGATGTTTTCTTAACATATATGAAGATAGGATTGCCATAGATAGGTTGTGTGAGCTCGTCTACTTTAGTTATGTAAGTTACATGACATACTGAGATATTGACAATGCAAGTAATGTAATAAAGCAAAAAATTTCCCCGTACAATTGTGATAATAGTAAAATAGGTTGATGAAAATTCTTGGGTTGTTATATTAAGCCACTACGAGTTCATGCGTTAGTTATGACATTAGTTTGAATCTTCCCGTGTAAATTTTGAACGCTCAAGTTGAGGAGAGGAAAGAAGAGAATTACAAAGCTGAATACTTGTGTGGTATGATTAAGAAACTCAAACCCCATTCTGATGGAACATTGTGCTAGATAAACAGGAGTTGGATACCCTGTTTTGGTGACTTAAGAGCTTTGATTATGCACGAGTCGCATAAGTGAAAGTATTCCATCCATCGTGGATCGGATAAGATGTACCATATGTTAAAAAAGCTAAACTGGTGGCCCAACATGAAAGCATAAATTGCCACCAGCAAGTGCTTAATGTGTGCCAAGGCTAAGGCTGAATGTTAAAAGTTGTTTGGGTTGTTAGTACAACCAGAGATTCGGCAGTGGAAATGGGAAAACATTACAATGGAATGTGATACTCAGTTGCCAAAGACATCGACTGGTCAAGACACGATTTGGGTAATCGTTGACCGCCTTACCAAATCTGCTCATTTCCTGCCAATGAAGGAAACAGACTTGATGGAGAAGTTAACGAGATGGTACTTGAAAGAAGTTGTCTCGAGGCATGGAATGCCAGTTTTGATTATCTCTTATCGTAAATGGATTGCTAGAGTGAAATGACCATCCAAACATTAGAAGACATGTTGCGTGCTTGTGTGATTGATTTTGGAAAGGGCTGAGATAGACACCTATCCTTGGTTGAATTTTCATACAACAACAGTTATCACACTAGCATCAGGGTGGCACCGTTCGAGGCATTATATAATCAGAAGTGTCGATCGCCTGTTTGCTAGGCTGAGGTTGGAGACAGCCAACACACAGGTCCATAGATTATCCACGAGACAACCAAAAAGATCATCTAAATCTAAGGTCATATTCAAGCTGTACGTGATAGACAAAAGAGCTACGCCGACAAGAGACGTAAGCCTTTGGAGTTTCAAGTCGAGGATAAGGTCATGCTAAAGGTTTCACCATGGAAAGGGGTGATATGCTTTGTCAAACGGGGAAAGCTGAACCCTCGTTATATTGGACCTTCCAAGATTCTTTCCAAGGTTAGAACCATTTCATATCGACTCGAACTTCTAGAAGTGTTTATCCGATGAAACACTTGTTATTCCGTTGGATGAAATCCAAATCGACGACAAGCTTCATTTCGTCGAATAACCCATTGAAATCATAGACCGTGAGGTCAAGCGTTTAAATCAAAGTCGTATCCGTATCGTTAAAGTTTGTTAGAACTCGAGAAGAGGTCCATAGTTCACCTGGGAACGTGAAGACCAGTTTCAAAAGAAATACCCGCATCTATTTTCAAAATCCTTAACTGCACCGGATAGCATGTTAGGACTTAAAAGACTTCATGGATTCTTAGAAGTTACTGCTGCTCAGGTACATAATGAAAATTATGCTAAGTGGTTAGTACTGGTAGTATAATGTTACCACTGCTAGTTACTACTGTTAGTATAATTTAGTACTGATAACATAAAGTTACTGCTGTTAGTTAAAGTTAAGACTGTTCAATGTTGAAGACGAAAATATAAGCTAAGTAGTTAGTGCTGCTAGTAGTAAAAGTTAAGACTGCTAGTATAAGTTACTACTGTTAGTATATATTAGTACTACTAGTACTAATGTTACTACTGCTTATGTTTATTAGTGCTGCTGGTGGAAGGATTACAACTGTTTGAAGACTTTCTACTATCAAAAGGATAAAGACGAATTAAAGAGATAAAGATTGTTTGGAGAACAAGAATGCGTGTGAAGATAAGTGTTGAGATATTTATGTACAAGATATACATAATGTATTTATTTAGAAGATTACGTTTATGTTTAGAAAAGATCAAGATATCTTAGGAATATATTGTAAGCCGACTAGGACTCCTTAGTCTATAAAAGGAGGTTCTAGGGAATTAGTTGATATATCTCTCATATCACAAAACATGCAGACGTATCATTATCAGTTTTCATAGTTGTAAAAGTAAATTAAGAAAAGCTTCAAGGTTTGTAACCCCAGTACTAAGTTAAGAGTACTCGTATTATTGATCTAATAATATTGGAGCATTTGGTTATATCTTTGTTATTCAAGATTACTGTTTCATTGATTTTACTTCTAGAGTATTAAGGTGTAGATTCAGCATACACTTTAATATACATACAAAGTTTCTACAACAAGTTATTTTGGATTTATCCAAGGTAATTTAACCTTAGATAACCTAAGGAATCGATCTAGGTTTGGGATCAACAATTTTCACTTTAGGCATGATTCTTTATATTTTCTTGTATATTGTCTTCTCGAAGTGTATAATTACTCGATCTTTGTTGTGTTTGATCTCGGGATATCTTCAAGCAATCCTGCACATATTTCATGCTTTTAAGTATCGAAAGTTCACGAGAAATGATTAAATATATACAAATAATGCCATCTAAAACATGTATAATTTAGGCGTTATCAAATCCCTCCACAATTAGCTATTGCTTTCCCTCAAGCAATTAAAGCAAGAAAATAAAATCATTTATCATGACGTGGAGAAAATTTGGATTTTAAAAGTGTTTACAGGTTTAGATAACTTTTCAGGCATTGACATATAACTAAGTACCTCACATAGGGAAATGTGTTTGATTTAGAATTCACTCAGTTTACTCAGATAGGGTTTTATATATATTTTTGTAAAAACACTCAATTTGCACAGACATAAGTTACCATAGGCTTGTACTTGACACATAAACCTGATCGAAGGGCGAAACTTGTTGATCCCAACTTAAGATCGATTCTTAGCTTGTAAAGGTTAAGTTACTCTGGATAAATCCAAAACAACTATGGTAGAAACTTTGTGAATACTAAAGAGTATGCGGAATATACCCTTTAATACTTAGAAGAATATAAATGAAATAGTAAATTGTATGAACATTGATATCACTAAAAAGCTCCAATATTATTATCAATAATACGAGTACTCTGTGTAGTACTAGGGTTTACAACCTTGAAGCTATATATCAAAACGTATGAATGTGTATGAATGTTTGGTACATGAAACTCTATACCCTAGGATCTCCTTTTATACACCAAGGAGTCCTAACAGGCTTACACTATTTTCCTAAGTTATCATGATCTTCTAAACAAATAACTTATACGTATCTTTTATAAAAATATCTTATACTTATCCCATAAGTAATCTTGATAAACAATCTTCATTTTAATCCTTTCTCTTGTCTTTATCCTTCTGACAGTAGAAACTCTTTTAACAGTTGTAATCCTTCAGCAGTTGTAAGTAGCTGCATTAACTTTTATTCCAGCAACACTAACTTAGTAGTAGTTACTTCCAAACAGCATCAAGAAGCTTTTAATCCCAACAATCCTCCCCTAAACTTGATATTCTTCTTTTAAATCTTAAGTTTCTTCATTAAAAGTCTTCATCTTTACTAAGAGGATGCATTCAAACACTTCCAGGATTCTTGACCTGTTTTGTCATGAGCTTAAGAAGTTGATAGCACATGTCATTCCAATGGTCAGTTTGAAGCTTCTTGTTGAGCATTTTTATGATTGTTGCAGGTGTAAGTGGATACTTTTTCTCTACCAGCATAAAGATATGCAGATTCTGAAATCTCACAAAATGTACTCCACTTGAAGAAAATAGCTTCCAAACTATCACATTGTATCCTTGTAGATTTCTCCATACATCACTTTCTATATTAGGTTCAAACATCACCTTCAGATCACCCCATAACACTCTTTCATATGCCTCCTCTGGCCTTATATTCCCATGTTTAGCTTTAACCAACTTCTAGAGTATTTCCAAGTCTTCTCTGTCAATGTTCTGAAGCATCCTAATCATTGATGAATACCTCCTTGAACTTCTATCAGCTCTGATGATTTGAAAGTATCGCCTTCTTTCTTCTTGAAGATTTTTCCGTCAACAATGATTGGTTGACTTATTTGGCTAGTGGTAAAGCATCAATTGCAAACCTCAACATCAGAACTATCTCTATAATGCTTTTTCATTTCAGCTTCCAATCATCCACTTCAGCTTATACAGTCATCATCTATCTTTTCTTCTTTAAATTATCAGACTCAAGTATCTTCTCCTGTTCTCTTAGAACTTTCTTCTGCCTATCTTTTACATCTTCCATAACCTCTTGGTACCATAGGAACAAAAGGGAATCAACCTACTTCATAATAATTGTCAAATAACATCTGAATTTCTTTAAAAAACTTTTTGTTCTTTCAACCTGACCTAATGCTTTTTATAAGCCATAATTGTCAAATAAGTACTCAAATTGATTCCTTTTTTGGGCTTTGGTAGGTGGTAATCCCCTTCTGATCTCTCCAGCTCTACACTAAGCTTGCAAAGTGTGCTTCTCTTTCTTTCCATTGTCCATGAGCTCATACAAATAGTTTGATCTTTCTTTAAATGCAACTCACCAAGTTCTTCTACTTGTATCATTTGAGCTAACACATAATCTGCTCCAAACATAGCTTGAGTATTATCCCATGAAATTAAGTTATCCTCTTCTTCTTTTTGTCTTGCCAGCCTTTCCTCTTCTTCTAATTCAGCTTGCAATTCTTCTTAAAGTCTTTGAGCAATTTCTTCATCCACCAAAATTTGATCTTTCTTTTTTAAAGGCTTTTTAGGTTCAACTATTTTTCCCTTGCCTTTGTCTTGTGATGGTTGTGATGTTGTTGTTGTAAATTCACTTGGCTCCTTAACTACAACCCCTCTAGCCTTGGGTCTTGTAACAGCAGTTGTAGTAGCAGTTGTAACAGCCTTGGGTTTAGCTGCTTTGATTTCTATTAAGGTCTGAGCCAAAGTCAACTCATCAACAGTTGTTGTAGCACTGGCAGTAGTAACTTCAGCAGTACTAACTACCTTTTCAACCTCAACTTCCTCTTCATCAAAAACTCTTGTATCAAACATTATATTATCATCATTTCTCTCCAGAGCCTCATCTATAACAACCCGTAATTTTCATCAATATAATTATCCATCTATTAAATTAAATGCAATGTAATATCCATGTATTAAATTAGATGCAATGTAACATCTATATATACCACCTTTTACAGGGAAATTTTTGCTTTATCTCATTATATAACTTAGATTACATAACTAAAGTAAATAAGCTCACGTAACTACCTATGCCAATTCTATCTATGTTTATATCAAGTAAACCTCTTAATATGTCAAGTCAATATTCTAATATCCTCTATACTATGTACGTTATCTATTTAACGTAGTTTTTATTACTAAACGAACATTATACGTTAACGTTTATATCAAAATCCTAATTATATGTAATGTTTACATATAAAATAAATGTAGAAATATTCAAGGCAAGTGTACAAGTAATCAATGCACCAGAAATTTAAATATAATTTCCCTCCAAGTCTATGTACAAGTCCTTAATGCACTAAGTACAAATCAATTAAGCACGAATTCAAACAAGCTCATTTTCCCTCCAATTTTGATTTAATTTTCATGCAACTTCTTTATCTTGGATTACAAGATCACTTAACAATACATTTATGCTAAACTAACCCTAAATCATGCTAAACCTAATTCTAAAACCCTAATTTCATTTTTTAAGAAACTGAAACCTAAACTATAATCTGAAACCCTAATCCTAACACTAAACCTTAATCCTAAACCCTAATCTTAGTACTAAAGCTAACCTTAACTCATCACAAAAACCCTTATCTGAAACCAAAACCAACCTGACACCCTTATTTCATTTTAAACCTATTTCAAATCAAGCTAGCACCCTCCCTCCACTATGACACATCTCCTTGCAAGCTACTTATCACCATAAGCACCCTCCCTAAAACCTCCATCACCTAACTTGGCCACCAAGTAACTCGTCACCACTATAGATAGCCGAACCCTTGCCATTTTCTTCCACCATTCAAAGCTACACTCCTAGCTTTCAAGACTCATCATACTAGCTGCTAGCAAGCACCTTAGCACCACCATGACCTCACACCCACATACACACAAGAGCCACCCTACAACTCATCACATTCCAGTCACCCTGTTCATAAGCAAAAACCTTCCTTGTCACCTTCTTTGCTAGCCGCGCCTACACCACCACTTCACACCTTTCATAACTAGTTTCTAGCCCTCAATACTCATCATACTAGCGACTCTTAGTCACTACTTTACCACCCTTGGCCACCACACAAAGAAAACTTGGCCACTAAGGGTGTTCGACCCCTATATATAGCCGAACCAAACACACACTTTCATTTCATCATTCCAACTCAAAACAGGTTCTATGCAAGCCAAGGAAGATCAAGAAGGAAGTACAAGCTAAGTTGAAGCCAAGGAAACAAGAGAAGGAAGGTCTTTGATTCATTTTCAAGGTGTTCGACCCATAATAAGCTCATTCGACTCATTATACCCACTTTAATCATTTCGTGTATAAGTAAGCTTTAAATATTATTCTATTGTTCTTACTATATCTTAGAAACTTATTAAGCTATGTCATAATCTTCTTGTACAGATCAAATTGTTTTGAGTCCTTGAATACCAAATCAGAACCCTAGAAACCCTAAAGGGCTCATTTTCATAAAAATCTATAAGCTAAAGCCATAAGCTGTTATTATAAGCTATCCTAATAAGCTTCCTTAACATTTTTATAAGCTTTAAATCATATCCTAAAACCCTAAACCCATCGGGTTGATTTTTCTAAACCAAACAAACCCGTTTTGGATTTTCTAGTTCACAAGCTCTTTTGCTAAGCTATAAGCTCGTAAAACTTATTTATTCTAACTTATTTTAGCTTATTATAATAAGCTATAACCTGCAAATTACTTTCTATATTGAAAAATATCAATATTATGGATTTTGGACTTGATTTGCAAATGTTTCCATACATAGGGGTATATATTGTAACTTTCTGAAATTATATAAGTTTTGTGCTAAAAATGTCATTATTCCAAAGTTATAACTACAAGGGGCTGTTTTGCCAAGTTTTAAAGTTAAAGGTTTAAATTATATATCCTTTATATATAAAGGACTAAAATTGTAAAAATATATAAATCAAGGGTATATATTGCCATTTTTGCATACTTAAAAATATAAAATATAATATTTTTATATAAATTATAAAAATATATATAAATATTATAAGACTCGATTTTATTAAAACTCGACACATTTATCGTTCATTAAACACTTAGTGGTCGTTCTTATATCTTGTGCTATTGACCGATAATGTAACGCCCTCGGATATTCAATATTCCGCTGCATACTTAGATTTGAGGGTGTTACAAGGGGTTTCATTTGGGTATACCTTTTGACGAGTTTGCTGTATTTACGATTTAAAATGTCCTGGCTCCTCAAACATTTACTGCATGACCTCTGAATTATGATAGCCCGAACAGTGATACAATATTTACATAAGTTAATAAATCAAAGTAATATGTACGTTAAAATCTATTAAATAAAGTTGTAAAATATAAACAATCAAACTAAGACTTGACATATTACCCCAGGTTGCGTGACGAGGCCATTACTTTCATTTGATATACTTTTGTCATCAATCAGATTTCCCTGTTAAGGTGAGTTCATAGCCTCGCATTTTAAATCTTTGAAATATTTTATAAACCCGCGAGGGAGATACATGCTATAAACCATAAATACAAGTTTTTTCCATCTGTATGCTATCCTGATACATTATTTCCTAAGTCCCTACTTTTGCCATTAAGACCCCACTATCATGAACCGTTAATTGCTTTGCGGAGTAAGCGTGAATGTTGTGAGTAGATCTATTTGGGACTGAACTCCCCCGTTGGTATACCTATACTTTTGGTAACCAAACGCACATCATTTGAATAAACTATGCGGGTGTTTGGCAAAGGCACCCGTTGAGGCAACTACTTGTGATTATTGATTATCTCAAGGCTTCGATGTCATGAGCTTAGGGCAATAATACTGTTTTCTATGATAATTGTATCTGCATTGCAATTATTACTATTATGGGTGTATAACAACGTAACCCACTATTTATGATGACTTGTATTCAAACTGTTTATCATAAACCTATGAATTTCACTCAACCATTGTGTTGATCTTTTTAGCATGTTTATCTCAGGTAATTGATGGCTAAACTGTTATCATTCAAACTTTATGTTTCTAGATTTTGGGACTTGTTTTTGTAAAACTTTGATGAATAAATGAATGATAACTAAATTTTCCAAAACGTCTCTTTATGAGTCGTTTTCTATGATTATGTCTGTTGTACTATGAAGTAATACCCCAAATTAGCTTCCGCTGCTATATTTGTCAAAATGGGGGTGTTACACGCTGATCCACTCCCATCAGCAGAACTTTTACGTACAAGTCAATTGGTTAATCAGGGAATGATGGTTAATCAGTGATTGCATATCTTGATGAAACATCAAGGGTTGTTTGAATTGAAAATAGGGTGTTCGGTGAGAAACTAAGATATAATTATGAGCTTGGACTTCAAATGTATTATCTTTAGTGAATTTGTTTGTCGGGGTTTTTTGTATTAATCAGGGAATACATGTCAAGTAAGTGACTGATCACCACAACTTGGTCCCCATCAAACACAATATAAACCCGTTGAACCACCCCAACTCAAAACAAGAGAATCCAACCCACGACATGTTCGCTGAACCAAAATTAAAACCTTTAAACCCTTTCACCTTTCATCGCTGAACCTGGTATTGAACCATGTCAGCAAGCGTATGAAGTTTCGGGCTAAACCTGAAGGGGCGTCTTCCAGAGAGTGTGTAACGATCAAAGCTGCTTGTATTACAACTTTTAAGGAGGAGAGAACACACTTATAGTAACTCTCGAGTTGGGTACTCGGGGAGTGGAGTAGAGAAGAGAGGAGCTCCGTGACTGAACCACTATAAATCATCGTGCTGAGTTTGCTCTCTATTTTATTTATCGCTCTCTATTTATCTTATGCATATGATTGTGTTGTGACTTATTGTTTATTATTGTGTTTGGACTACGTGATTATTCTATGTTTTCTATTATTCATATAGTCATAGAGTATATTTGGTATGTTTCATATTAACTCACGGTTTTTCGGGTATTTGATGCAAAAATTTTAAGATTTTAATAAAAAATGTATTCACCCCCTCTACGTTTTCAACAGTTTAATTTACTTAACTGTCTTTCATAATACACTGTTCTGGTTGATAAACCGATATGGCGTATCCACTTCCATTGGATACGGAGTATCTAACTTTCTATCTAATAAAACGTATTTTTTCAAAAAGATTAATACGACGTATTTAGTTCCATTGAATACGGCGTATTGACTATCTGATACAGAGTAGAATCTGAGATTTCTATTTGATTTTCGTGCCTAATTTTTTTATCTTTCTTCAGAATAAATCCTGATGATATTCTTACCTTTGTGACATATCGTGCTTATCAGAGCTAATCGACTGAAGTGATGTGCGGGGTGTGTGAGACTTCACACAAGAAGTTTTACAAACCCCTAGGCAGTGTACCTAATCATTGTAGTGTAGTATAGGCAAGACTCGGGGGTTGTTATCGTTCTCTAGGAGAATAGGCTGGGAAGGCTTGATCACGGTCTAACAGAATTCTAAGGGTTGAGAGAAGATTATTTTTATGTTTTTATATTTTATGAAAGCAGGTAAAATCATATGTTTGAGAGGTAGATTTGTTTAACTAATAACTAAACTAATTACTAATCTAACTAAGGTGAAAACTTTATGATAATTAAATTGTATTTACTTAATCATGCATTACTAATCCAATTGCTTCTCCTAATCCTGTTGCCTTGTCATACTTGTGATGATCTGTGTAAGTATTTCTTAGGTCATGAACGGATTACACGAACCCGCCGTCTATTTAATATTCCGTTAAGGCAACGCACAAGTAAAGTAGTATAAAGACTATTACAAGGCCCCTAAGTGTATATTAAATGCTTGTAAAATATCTTAAGAGGGATCAATAATATTAGGGGGCAAGGTAGTATGAAGACTGTTACCCAAAGGTATCCTTTCTACGCACTCGCATTTCCCTAGACGTATCAACAACAATACAAACAAAAGCTGGTTTTCTAAAGCCTAACGCGCACATTCATCAACAAGAAGCAACAGTAATAAGATCTACAATTAGACTTTCATGCAATCATAAGAAAATACAAAGGAGGGTTTAGCCTCGCATCTTATAGATAAAGCAAAAGATAAATCAATCACACAACATTTGACATATGAATGATTAATGATAACTGCTCTTACTCGATTAAAAAATGGATTAGAAAGATGTTATCATAGGGTTTGAGGGCACTAATACGACCTTTAAAGCAGTTCAAAGGCTAGAGTTCGTCTCCCTAAAGTTATACAAAGTTACACACCTAAAACCCCAATAACGGTTTTGTATATATAGGCATATCGATGTGACGGCGTTGCTTGATGCTTCTGACGCCGTCGATATGTAGATGGTTCTAGATCCACTTTAAGTCGCCTACGTTGTGACGCCTTCGCCAATATCCAGACACCATCACCGGATAGATCATGACGGCGTTGCTTTATGCGTGCGACGCCGTCTCCACGCTCTGAGAACAATACTTCTTGGTTAATTTTGGTGCAAGTCCGTAATCTCGTCCGTTTCTTCTCCAAATGAGCCCAAGTCACATGTATTTCCTCCAAATTCCATCCAAGTGCTAAAAACCTGAAAATAAACGATTAAGCACATAATCTAGGCATATTTGCATGATTTATGGGGTTAAATGACCTCGAAATAGTGTATAAAATGACACCTCATCATGAAGAATGACAGATAAAGAAAAGAAATCAACTATGAAAGGATTAGAGACTAATGACCAAGCAGATTACTATTCAAAGATTACAATCATTACGGTTAATGAAAATAATGCTTATGAGCTAAAAGGAAAATTCCTTGATGATTTGCACAAAAATGCCTTTAGTAGAACTAATGGAGAAGACGCGGTCAAGCATATCTAATACTTCCTCAAAATTGTTGACCCAATTGATTTATCGAATGTAAATCAGATTAGTGTTGTTGTTTTCCACAATCTCATTGGTTGGAGATGCATGGAGATGGTTTGATGGAATTAAAGGATCAATTACTAGTTGGGTCGATTTGACAGATAATTTTTTTAGAAAATGCTACCCGCCTTCCCACACTGGCAAAGTTAACACCCTTATGATTAAGTGGGACCCTACTAATCCAGAGTTCAAAAATTAGTTAGCCTCAAAGTTTGTGAACTATATGACGATGGATATATTTACTAAAGGAGCATTGTAGGACTACTGGAAATTGGGAAGTGACGAAAATGAGCCAACGAATGATGAAACTTCCGATCTTGAGGAAACTAATCACGATAATGAACAAGAAATCAGTGAAATTTTTAGGATTGAAACAAACATGTTCGATTATGAAACACCGCTGTGCGAAAAATTCAAAGAGTTCAAGTACCTACTCAAGATAAACTCGGATGTCCTTACTAATGGTATTGAGGGATTCAAGACTTATGACGAATACAAGGATGATTGGATTTATGAATGGAACAAAAACTTGCCATGGGTACACGAAAAACCATGGATGGAGAATGGAGTATGGAGAGAACCAAGTCTAGTTAAACATCATTGTAAGCCATTTAATTATAAAAATGGATGTTCAGAGTGGCTTACCTGTAGCTGGAGAGAAGATGGATATTGTAATTGAGGAAACTTACCAGGAGATTACATAGTAGGAAACACGCTCGATTACCAAGATTTAGAATGGTATGATGCTTTGAAGGATAGCGAGCTAAAAGAAGAGGCTTTAAGAAATAAGGCTATCATGGAAGGATTAATCAATGAAGATGTTGAATCGAATAATGAAGGTTGGAAAAGTTGGGACGACATTGAAATTACTAACAGTGATCGTAATGAATGGGAATATAGAATGAACATGAAGATGATGAAAGATATGAGTTATGTGGTAATGAAACTCATGAGTTGCCGGTTTGCACTGTATGAAGATTCGAGATAATCAAGTATTCATTCAGACAAGACGAATAGTATGTTGTTGTTAAAGAAGATGAATACGAAGATTTGACGAGTACAAGCAAAGATGCATGCCAATCATATCAAGAAATCTTTCGTATGATGGACGAAGGATGGATGGTAACAAGAGCCGAATGAAGGAAGGAAAAAGTCTAACTTAAAGACTAGCTGAAAGAAAAGTGCTTCCCCGGAGACAACCCGAACTGTTATTTATTTTTATCGAGTTTGTCTTCCCAGACATCAATACGGCGTATCCGCTCCATACCATACGTCGTATTGAATGTCTGGACGATATTGTCTTAATTTTATTGCACTTTTAAACATTATTGTCAATTATGTTAATACGGCGTATTCATGCAGGTGATACGGTGTATTCAACAGACTGACCCGTATTTAGATACTTTTTACAGGTTTCTTGATACGACGTATTCCAGTTTATGGATACGATGCATTGGTTTCATGTACAGTTTACTTAGCTTATTTAATTAACCGTAGATACCCTAGATAAGATTTTGCATGTTTTTCGTATATTTTTCACAGGACCTCGCTAAAAAGACATCGACAATGTTGGTGAAGTATCTACAATCTGGAAATCTATAAGTGTTGGAGTCTTGAAACTTCAAGACGACTGTTCAACATGCAATCTTGCTCATAAACTCAACTTGGAGAATCTACCAAGCAAAATATCAAGGGAGTTTCTCATTCTAATTCTTTTAAATTACCGTTTTTAATGTTTTATCTATACAACGAGGACGTTATATAATTCAAGTGGGGGATGGGAATTAGAATGTATACTTGTCCTATTTTTCACATAAAATTCTTAAATTATGCTCAAATTTCAAAAAAATTCAAGCATACTTGATTAGTTGAATTTTATTCACCCTTTAGTAAATATATAAATGTAAATATTAAACAAGGATCAAAATCTCCACAAAATCAATGAAACACGAGTCGTAGTATATGTGTCCGGTGTCTTCGTCCCAAACTAGGAGTGAATTGGAAAGTCGAAGGTCAGTTTGATATTTGATGTTTGAATGAAAAATATTTGGTTTGGTTTTTCTAATTTTAAATCAAAAACGAATAAAAATGATTAAGAAACCCTCAGGAAACGAAAGCTAGAATGATTTAAACCTAAAACTGGGACAGGAAAGTAAAAACGCGAGTAAAGAAAAAAAAACTAAATTATCAAAAATTTAACCCTAAATGATATTTTTAAAGTTAATAATCCTAAATTACTAAATTAAAAGAAATTTTAAAGAAAATCCTAAAACGAGAATGTTTAAAGTTGAAAAACGAAGAAAACGAGAACGGGGCCCGAAACCCGAGCTTTAAAAAACAAAATTTTACAAAAAGACCCTACGAAAGTTTTTCTATTTTTCCTAAGTGAAATATGATAAAAGAAAATTTTCTAAAAAGAAAAATATTTTTTTGATTTTTATTTAATTTATTATAATTAAAAAACTGTTTTAAAGAAAATAAATGATGAAAAATAGAAAACGAAATGGGAAAAATTTCAAAAAATTAAGGAAAGTAGCTAAAAGAAAGATGGATCTATGAAAAATAAGCTGGTGGTCCCAGCTTATCAAATAAGCCATGAATTAAGCCAAAAACAGCTTATGGGCTTATGGGCTAAAAAAGGGTATAAGAGAATTAATTGTGCAACAATAGTTGGATGAGCTATTGAAGCACAATGGTTATGAGGGTGTGAGTGTGGGACGTTTGTTATAAAGGGGGAGGTCCAGGGTTCGAGCCTGGGCCTCTCTCTTTTTGTAAAAACGTTTTTTTTTTCTTTTTTTAAAAAAAACTTATAAAGGACACAAAATTAAGCAAATTAAAAAAAAGAACTTTTTTCAAAACTCACAATAAGCTGGGAAAATAAGCAATCAAAAGAAGGCAGCAAGCACTTTTACACTAAAGAACTAAAGCAGCCTAACTGTTGGGCTTGTTTTTAAGCTAAATAAGCTATGGCAAAAGAAACTAGACCCTAAATCCTAATAAGCTAATAATAACAAAACTAAGCTAAAAAGAACTTAAAATTAAGCTTAAGGAAAACAACTAAGAGCTACTCTATATTTTTAAACTCATAACTAAAACTAAGCCTAAACTGTTGGCTTAAAGGCAAATTAAGCTAACCAAATAAAGATTAGCTAAACATAAAAAAAAAAAGGGGACCCTAAACCTAATAAGCAATCCTAACAATAAATAAGCTCAAAAGAATAGACAGAAAAGCCAGAAAACCAAGGTAACCTATAAGTCACAAACTGCAAGCAAACAGTCCAAATTGGCACTTAGGGGCTTAAATTTAAGCACTCTAAGGGACTCCTTGAGGCTTAAAACGTAGGATATTGCTCAGCTTTTGGCGCTTCCTTAAAACTGCAAAAATCTAGAAATTTGGAAAACAAATACGTAGGGAAAAGGGATTGTAAACTAGGTTGTTAGCACTAGTGGAGTTTTTGGAAAGAAAAAGGAAGTTAGTGCAGGCCAGAGAATAAGCTACAAGATAAGCTCAAAATGCAAAGTAAAGTCCAAACAGATGGGGTTAAGCTCCTAGAGAGCTTGTATGCAAAAAATTAGAAATGAAAACCTATTTAAACCATCTGATAAATTGATTTGAAAAAAGGACTTTAA
Source organism: Tanacetum coccineum (assembly GCA_026074375.1). Lineage (NCBI taxonomy): Eukaryota > Viridiplantae > Streptophyta > Magnoliopsida > Asterales > Asteraceae > Tanacetum > Tanacetum coccineum. The sequence continues at coordinate 44,469 of BQNB010008738.1, forward strand.
AAGTGAAAATTTTGACTTTTGGACAGGTTTGAGCAAAGTAAAAGCTGACTCAAAGAAAAACTAACCAATGCATTATACACTTAAAAGGACACTAAAAACTAGTCTTAAAACTTGGTGTCAAGAGACTAATCAAATAAGCTTTTTAAAATTGATTTGTCATATCAGTTTCAAAGAAGCTTTTAGACAATCTTAAAAACAGTTTTAAAACTATAAAAACCATAAAAAAACAGATTCAAATTAACTCAATAAAGCTTGACAAAGATTACCAAGTGACCCAATGGGTCTTTAACCCAATTTGACCCGTTTTCAAAAGTTAACCCAAACACCCCCTTAAGGGTTTATAAAACTTGGCAGACTTTAAAATGAGCTTACAAAAAGGCTTTTAACAACTTAAAAGCTTATAAATAAGCTTAACAAACAGGTATTTAAAGACAAAAAGATTAAATGACAAGATATGTAGATGAAAACAGTAATTTGCAATAATTTTAAAAAACAAGAATTTAAATGACAAGGAAGGTAAATGACTGAAATTTTAAAAGACAGTTAAATTAAAAAGACATATATTAAAATGGTACAAACCTTGTTACAAGCTTTTGCATTGATACAAAAATTCAACCCCCCCCCCTTAAAAAAAAGCTAACTATTACAATGGCTTTTATAATGAAACTAGTCTAGGGTTCTTGTGTTTCTTCAGTCTTGGTTGTGTTTCTTTAGTAAGGAGAGAACTTCAATCAATCTTGGCCCTTCGTTTTGCTTGTTGCCCACTCAAAGTCATCACAGCCCTTGAAATCTTGTCTTTTTTCAGTAGCCAATGGGTGAAGGGAGGATTGCCAGCTTGTCACGAGGCCATCTGCTGAGTGTTGGGGATAGTGGTGGTGATGGTTTTGGATGGTTATGGCAGGCTATAAGCCAAAAAGACAGTGAACAGTACCCAAAGAGCATTTGGCGGGTAAACATGTTGTTATACTCTGTTTGTTTGAAGCAGGGGTGAAGGTTTGGAAAGATGGCAAAACGAGCCCCTCTATTTGTATGTTACGTTTGCAAATTAAGGTTAGACTTTTGGAGTTTTGGCAAATTAAGTCCTTGATGGTTATTTGAGTGATTACATATATGGTCCTTGTGGTTAAACGAAAGTTAAAGGTTAAGGAGTTTAAAGGCTAACGGGGTTAAGTTGCATTTGGGCTTTTTGTTTAACATTGGGCCGGTTTATGTTTTAAAAGGAAATTGGGCTTTTTAAGCACTAAGGGCTCATAAGTCTTTGATATTAACCCTTAATGGGCTGCCCCGGCCCATTAGATGGGTTAGGGTGGCCCATTAAGAATTTCTTCGGCTACGGCTTTGACTTTGACCTTTGACTTTGCGGGGTTGACTTTGACTTTGACTTTTGTTGACTTTGGCTTTTCCACGCTTTTCCATTCCGTGCTCGGTTTTGTCATTTTTGGCTTCGTTTTTCGTCCTTTTGTTGGATATCCGTTTCCTGCACAATATAAAAGAAAACATACAAATACAATGTATTTTTGATACGTTTTTGGTCATTTAAGTCTGATTTTAATGGTGATAGGTATGTGTAATTAAACGCCCCCCCCCCCCCCCCCCCCCCCCCCAAAATCCCCCATACTAAGATATTGCCGTGTCCTCACGCAATGCTATGAAGTAAGCACTTAGAAAACTAAGAATCTCGATCCCCCTAAACTAATAACCTCGAAAAGTAGCTAAGTGTTTGTCGAGAGGAAGTAAAGACTCAAAAGTTTTGAAAAGCCCCGTTTTTACCATTTTTAAATATAAACTCTTATTTCTGCACATATTTTTGTATTTTTTATTTTTCTCATTTTTTTGTACTTTTCATATTAAGCAACTAACTAACTTATTTGACTTTCGTTATTTTATAACTTTTAGGGATCATAGAACAAGATGCATTTCAATCCTAAAATGCCCCAAAACGGATAAATTCATCGTCTCCGACTTTTCACTTATTCCAAACCAAGCTTAAAACAAAATCACCGTTAAGTACAAGTATAGATGCTAATACTACTCATATTTGTAACTTGTAAACTTTTCACTCCCGGCAATTATTATATTTAGGTGACTGTGCTATTTCGAATTTCAACCATGGATCAACGGTTTTTTTATTTCAAAATTCTATGCTTCACGTTCCACCCGAGAATAATGAGTTTGAAGGCGAGATCATCCCATGTAGCGACTTTCGTCTCGGCACATCCCAACCTTGCGGTTAAGTGACCAGGCTTTTGACACCCCACAGAGACTAGTATCGGGACTCACGGACCTTAGGTTTCATAGACTCTTAGGTTTTCCGTATATACATAGCTTATAAAATATAATAGCCAAAGTTCAAAAGCATATTTGAATTTAACAAAAAGAGATCTTTTATTCACACTTAATATTAACCATTTATGCAATTTGTAACCCTCGACCTTTTAGAAGGCTGCAACATCGGTTGTGAGCCGGCAAGATACAGCAAACTTTTATCAACCCACAGTTTATTATATTTTTGCATTTTTCATCATTTTATATATATATATATATATATATATATTGGGAAAACGTCTTTTTGAAAAATTCAAGTATAAATTTGAACTAAGTCTAAAGTTTTTGCTATATACTACATAAAAATTATTGATTTAAGTTTAATTTCCAAAAGTAGCACGTATATTAATCAGGTTAGAATCTTATGGAGAAAAGTGACAAAATACACACATGAGCTTTACGATTTCCAAATAATCATTTTAGCATACAGCTCCTACTTAACACTATCATTTTTCATTCTTCGCGAATATTCGCGAACGCTTAGTCTAAATGTTAAGGAACAAGCTAGAGCTCAACACGCTCGATCGAGTCAAAATTTACTCTTATTCTACCCAGCAGGAAAGTCAAAATTGTGACAAAACACTTATTTTATTTTTGAAAATTTTTAAATTTTTTCATTTTTGATATTTTGGTGGTAAAAAATGGGTTTACGTGAGAAACAACAGGTGCATGCATAATCAAATCGAAGATCCCCATACTAGAAAGAAACATTTTCCTCATGTTTTTGAAGGGTCTCTACGTACATCCTAAGCTATTTTATGAATTATGCTTAAAGATAAACGTTAGTCGATAAGATTAGGATATCAGGATTCCCAAATGAAGCTGAGGATTGTGAGTCTTGGTGATTCGAAGGTACAATACAGCGAGCACGATGAGGCTGTCAAAAATCCGGGACATCCATGGGACAATACAACACAAAACAAAACATGGAAAAAGAAAGAGGCAAGCCTCCTCACAACAAACTAAACACTTATTCATTACTACTAAGCTAGCATACTACTACGGATAAACTAGGATAAGCATGGGGTGCCTCCCATGAAGCGCTTGTTTAGGGTCACTAAGCTTGACCCAATTCCCTGAATTTAGTTGTCCTTAGGGAAGGTTTGCGAAAGTCCGGGATATCAATAGCAGGGATATCACTCCAAAGTAGTGCTTGTGTGAGACAACGACCATTTACTTTGAAGTTTGGCCCGATAGTTCTGAGATAACTCAACGTGCCTAATCGGAAAAACTTGAACAATGGGTAAATGGTCCTGACCAGGGGACTTCAAATGCCAGATGAAAATCTTTCAATCTTGGTTATAGAGGAGGACTTGATCGGCGACGTTGAAAACGCGGTTTGATCTTGTGCCGTCATGTACTCCTCTTAGTTTTCTCTTGTAAACAAAAGAATTTTCATAGGCTGATCACGCAGGTTCACTTAAATTCATTTAGTTGAACTTTGCGTTGATCACGCGGTTTTGAGTTCAAAGTTTGCATTTTAAGGGCCCAGTATAGCTTTGTGCTCCAGTCAATCGGAGATGACATGCCTTTCCATATACAAGCTTGTACGGAGTGCACCCGATGGGTGTTTTGTACGCTGTACGGAAGGCCCAGAGAGCGTCATCCAGTTTGTCCGACCAAGAGGCACGATTTTCGCCCACTGTCCTTTCAAGAATTCTTTTTAAACCACGATTCGATACTTCAACCTGCCCACTTGTCTAGGGGTGATACGCGGTGGAGAGACGATGAGTGACTCCATATTTAAGCATGACCTTTGCAAACTGGTCATTGCAAAAATGTGTTCCACGATCACTGATGATGGCACGAGGGGCACGATTGGCAAAGTTGAGATTAGAAATTTGCAAACTAATCGGCGTCTTCTGGTGGGGAGCGCCTTTGCTTCAACCCATTTTGACAGGTAATCGACAGCCACAAGTATGTATTTGTTGCCTTTAGAAGATGGGAACGGTCCCATGAAGTCTATGCCCCAAACGTCAAAGATTTCACAAACTTGGATGGAATTTTGAGGCATCTCATCCCTTTGTGAAATTTTTCCTTGTCGTTGGCACGAGTCGCAATTTTTAACCCAAATCGTGAGCATCTTTATATATGAAGGCAAAAGAATCCGGCTTCAATGACTTTGGCGGTGAGATTCGCACCGTGATGTCCCCCGGTGAGGTCCATTGTGGCAATGCTTTGAGAATGTCAAGAGCTTATTTGCCGTGCATACACCGCCAGATCATTTGATCCGCACAGATTTTAAACAAGAAGGGGTCATCCCAGAAGTAGCGTTTGACTCTTGAAAATTGGTTTTTCTGTTGGGATGACATTCCCTTTGACAATGAAATTCCCGCATGAGTTTTGCGAAATCTGCAAACCTATGGGGGTACTATCAACTCGGAAGAGCAACGGATCCAAGAGTTTCGAGAGGGACATTGTTTCTCGTGACCGTTCCTTCGTTCTCGAGTTGTATTTGATGAGGGTTCTTAAGTCTGGACAGATGATCGTGCGGCCAGATTCTTGCTCCTTTTTTGTCCTCGATGGACAAATCGAATTCTGGGAAGCAAAAGGGATCCCCCGCATTTGTCTTGGCTTAGCATCCTTATTAGAGAAGTAGATACTTTATAGCAGAATGGTCGGTTTTCAACTTATGCTCTTAGACAAACGAGATATGACCGAAAATTTCTCATAAGGTACTCTCGGCAAGTAATTTTCTTTTTCGGTCGTAGTGTAGTGTGCTTGGCTTCAGTCATGGTTTTGCTAGCATCAGTCGAATTGGTTGGAATGCTTGTTTTATCGTTGCCCTAGGGACTACACAATTGCAAAATCACTTGCATCACACATTAGTTCGAAGGGCAAGTCCCAGTCGGGAGCAATATGAATGGGAGCCTCTGTCAATTTTCTTTTAAGTGTATTAGAGGATTCGATACACTCTTTTAAGAAGAAAAATGGAGTCTCTTTTTCAAGAGGTGAGGGTCTTGCGCGGGCTATTTTTGAGATGTCTTGTATGAACGTCGGTAAAAAAACTGGCGTGCCACAAGAAAACTTCGGACACCTTTCACAGTAGATACCCCCCCTGTGAGGAGCTTGTCGATACCGTCAACTTTAGCTCGGCAACCTAAATTCCGACTTAGAGATTTTGTGTCCAAGAACAATGCCTCTTTTTACATGAAATGGTTTTTCTCCTCCAGTTTAGGACCAAAATTGGTTTTCAACCGTTTTAACATTTTGTCCAAATGGATGAGGCATGTAGAGAAAGAGAATCCCGAGATTGAAAAGTCATCCATAAACACTTCCATGTTTTTTCGATCATGTCGTGGAAGTATTGCCTTCACACATCGTTGAATCGTGACAGGTGCATCTGCCATAACCAAAGGCATGCGACGATAAGCAATTGTTCCGGTATGGGCAAGTAAGGTTTGTCTTTTTTTCGGTTCCTTCGGGTCTATTGGATCTGGAAATAACCGAAAAGCATCGAGGATAAACAATAGATATTGGTTTCCCACGCAGTATTTTGAGCATTTGGTCCATGAAGGGCATTGGAAAGTTGGTCTTTCGGGTAGTCCTCATTCAACTTTTCTATAGTCAATGCAACTCTCCACCTGTGACAATCGAGTCGGTATAAGATCATTTTCATCATTTTTTACGACGGTCATGCCACCCTTTTTCGGTACACAATGCACACGGCTTACACAGGATTGTCAGAGATAGATATACAATTAATCCGGCGTCAAGAAGATTTTCAACTTCTTTTTTTATGAACGTCATGGATTTTTGGATTTATCCCACTTTGATGCTCTGAACCGCTTGGTTCGTAGTCCTCTTCCATGAGAATTTTGTGGGTACAAAACTCTGGGTCAATACCCTTGATATCAGAAAGTTTCCAAGCGATGGCTCGCTTGTGGGACTTTAGAACCTCGATTAGAGCTGCCTTTTCCTCATTCTTTAAATCTTTTGCAATTATGACGGGCAACTTGTCGTTACCCTCCAAAAATGCATATTCTAAATGAGGTGGCAAGTCCTTGAGTTCAACCTCAGGGGGCTCATTAACTGAAGAGTTTGCTTCACAAATTTTAAGATCTTTTCGAGTTTCTGGAAAATAATTTCCTTGATTGGGAGGTGGTGGTGAGGGATCACTATTAAGAATTGCTTCGAGGAGAAGAATGTCCCCATCAGGGTCATAATATGTTGGATCAACTTTCGGTGAAGTTGGATCATCCTCTATAGCAAGAAAAGAGTCGGCTTCTTCGAAAAGGAGAAAATCACTGTCCCCAAATAGAGTTAAAGTAGGAGCAGGTGTGAGAAACGATGTGGGGAAAAAAAAATCAAAAAAAATAGTAAGGAGTGGTATTGCCAATCGAGTTCCAAATTTGAGAAACCAAGAACTTCTTGAGAGTTATTCTTCACAAGCCATATCAATGAGTCATTCGGATTTGCCGTATATGATTGTAATTAGCCGTGTTTTTCTCAAAGTTTGGTCCAGGTTAAAGGTGATGGCCTCTCTGCCAACGCGAAGGGTTATCTCACCTTCGTATACATCGATTAATTGCACGACTGTCTTTAGATAACACTCCCAAGAATTAAGGGGGTACTCGGGGGTCTGGATCAAATCGACGAAACAAAAATCTGCAGGAAATTGGAACTTTCCCACCGTTACATAGATGTCTTCAGCGATACCGATCGGTTCAGAGATTGATCGGTCCGCTAGCTCTAGCGTCATGCAAGTCGGGGTTAGTTCGGGAAGAGAGAGATTTTTCCATACGGAATATGGCATAAGATTAATGCTTGCACCAAGATCGGCCAAGGCGTTGCATGTATTAATCCCTGAGAATTCAAATGGATTAAGAAATCGGCCATAAGTCTCCAAGTTTCTTTGGTAAACTTGTTTGAGGATGACTGACTGAGCCAATCTCATCAACGGGGTTCTAGCCATTTCAGACTCAACTTTTTCTTTGGTTTTCGATTAGCGTTTTAGAGTCGAGGGCGAATTTTTGCGTTAAGCATCAAGGAATCCGTAAAGTTAATTTAGTAACTCAAATCTCTAAAGATTTCATAGAATTTCTCAATTTGGTCGTTAGCTTTTTCACGGACGTCACTTTAATCAGTTTTTCTGAAGGAATGGAATTGATGGTTTTTGGGTTAGGCTTGAGCACAACTGGAGCATTTTCTGGGCTAAGAGTTGAATTCCATGTAATGGATAACAGGGACAACCGGAGGTTGGACGTCTTCGGTGCTTCCGTTATTAGTAGGAGGCATCGTATCCTTTGTGACCTCGGGTTCACGTTCTACTACTTTAGGAGAGGAAGTAGTATGAATCGTGGGTCCCTTGTAAGCTACACCACTTCGAGTGGTAATACCCTTTAAATTACTCCTTCGGGTTAGGTAACAGAGTTCTAGGGAGGAGTTCCCGAAAGTAAGGCGGTATTGGAAGTGACAATTTGGAAGCTATGTTCGTGAGATTGGTCAATTGATTTTGCATGTTTTGACCTTGAGTTTGCATGTTCCTCATCACAGCATCATTAGCCTTTAGTAGGGCTTGGAAAATCTTCCTTTGATACACCTTGGAATCTGAGGTGTTGGGAGTTTGATAGGCGGGAGCTTGCATAAGCAGGAGGTGAAACAACTGAGGTCGATAGATTTGACTTAGATGAACCGGGGGTGGTAAGCTGGAGCTGGATTGAAATTCCCTAGGTTTTGGTTGTAACGATCTGGATTGTTTCCTTGGTTTTACACAATATGATTGTTGAGGGGAGGAAAACCGGGAGGTCGAATTTGATTTGCAATCGGGGCTCGATAACCGGTATTTCCTTGGTTGTAGTTAGCTGCGGCGGCTTGAGAGAATATTCTTAGGATTATTATCTCGCTAAACTTGACCAGTGGTGGTCTGGACTAGTTGGTTGAAATGAGAACCACCGCATAGTAACACAACTTCTACTCAACCGCTTTGACGGAGTAGGAGCGGGAGATGATTTTTCTTATCAGAAGTTTAAGCTTTTCTCCCATAATCTGTCAGCTCAGCAACCTCGAAGAGAATTTCGGGGGGTGGAAGTGCTCGAATCACTTGGCAACAACCGGTTTGTTACCGTGAATTACCGAACTTTGGATTTGCTTTCAATGATTCTAGGCAATCACGAGGCTTTTATCCAAAAAGTGGAAACCACACGCGGCGGGATTTAGAACGAATCTTATCGTTAGAGTTCAAGGCATTATAGAATGTATTCTATCGGTTGATGCAATTCTGAAAATTCCATCGTGTGGACATTGACCGAAGTAGATCGTTAAATTGGGTCCCATGCTTCATAAATGTAATCATACAAATCTTTGTTGAAATCTCGTGATTTCATTTCGAAGATTGGTTGTTTTAGACGGAGGGAAAAATTTGTTGATGAATTTTGAAACAAGATCATCCCATGTTTGAATCGATCGAGGGGGTTCTTTCTCAAGCCAAATCCGGGCTGCCCCCTCGAGGGAAAATGGGAAAAGCATAAGCTTTACCGACGTACTCGGGACGTTTGGGAACTTCATCGTAGAAGTGATCTTGTTGAAATATCGGATGTGGGCATGAGGATCTTCTTTGTCATTGTCAAAGTATTGCTGTTTTGAACGAGGTTAAGCAGACCGTGCTTAAGCTCAAAGTTGTCCGCGGTGGATTTAGAGACATAACGATGGCATCCTCGTAAACCCGCTCGGTGGGTGCTTGTAGCTCATTGAGCCATAGTCCGGGTATCATCCATCGGAGCTAGGGGATCTGGATTTTCAATTGGTTCTTCAAGATTAAATTGTTCAACAACAGGTGGTGGGGCCTGGTGTTGTTGATTATGAAGATTACGAGATTGGGAACGAGTGTGCATACACTAAAAAAGAAAATTTACACTAATTTTTTTGGTTTATCAAAAGTAAATTCACAGCTTATTTTAATAACAGACAACGAAAAAGATAACTTAAACCTGATAATCGACAAGCTTCTCGGTAACTCTTCACGAAAGAAAAACGAACAAAGGGGCGGAGGAATAGGAAAGCGCGAAGCTATTTAAAAAACCTTTCCTTTAGGGGTCGTAGTTTCCTCGGAACAACCCGCCTTATACCCCATCTTAGAGATTTGTTTTATCTTTTAAAAGGTGAAACTGTACCTCGCAAGTGACACAAAGGCAAGTTTTAATTTTTGTTCGAGTTGGGAACCAAAAAGTTCACCGGAAGTTATTATGAGTCAATACTCATTGAGAAATAATTTATATTTTGGTATTTTTACCAATTTGTGAATTTTATTTCTTTTTATGACAATGTTTTTATATTTTTGGTTTTTTTTAGTTTTTCTTTAAATGATAATTATACTAAAAAGAAAATGAAAGAATATTTTTACTTTAGTCCTGAGTTTTTTGTTTTTTTTTATATGCTTAAATATTCACACGATCAAACACTTACTTGGTCAACGTAACGATAATCGTTTTCTCAGCCTCCCCGGCAGCGGCGCCAAAAATTGATTGATTCTTAAAATATATATAATATATAATAATATATATATAATAAGTATAATCAAAAAACAATCAATGAAACCGAGAAGTAGTATAGAATGTTCTCGGGTCGTATATCCAAACGTGCTCTGTTGTGCTGGAGAATCGATACAATTCAGAAATTGGAGTTGATGAGATATAAAGTGATTTGAGAGTGTAAAAATCTAATTATCCATTAACAAGCAAAAACGATTGAGAAAAACCTAAAAATGAAAGCTAAATAACTTAAATCCTAAAACGGGCACGAAAAACGAGGGTCAAAAACTAAAATTTTGCAAATTAACCCTAAAAACAAATTTAAAGCTAGAAAATAGATTCTAATGACAAATAACGAGTAAAAAAAAACTAGACTTTTAAAAAAAAAAACGGAGGTCGTTTGACCAAAAACGAGTCAAGACAAGAAACCGAAACCCGAGTACCAGTCTTTAAAAATCAAAAGTTTGACAAAATTAACCCTACGAAATATTTTTTCTACTTTTTCCTACGTAAAATATGACTAAAGAAAATTTCCTAAAAAAGAAAAATATTTTTTTGATAATTTTTGTATTTTTTATGAATTTTTAAAACTTTTAAAGAAATTAAATTATAAAAAATACTAAACTTATTTTAAAAATTCTGAAAAAATTACTAAAATTACTTTACCCTAAAAATATCCTCTACGAAAAAAAGAAGCCGAAATTAAGCTTATAAATAAGCTGAAAAAGAGCTTTAAACTCGAGAGCTTATAACTAAAAGGGCAAAAACGCCCTCCTTATATACAAAGTGCCCAAGGGTCTAACAGAAAGAACCAAATGGCACAGCGGTAAGAGTGTTTGTTATAAAGAAGGTGTATTGAGGGTTGAGATCCGGGTTCGAGTCTTGCTCACCCGGGTTTCCTCTTATCTCCCTCTTTTTTTTTAGAAAAAACTTTCTACACAAACTTAATAAGCACATTGAGCTTATCATTTTTTATAACTAAGACTTTTTGGGATATGCTTATAAATAAGCTGGAAAAAGGGCTTTTTGATGGCAGTTTGCTTAAATTGAGCTTAAAGGCTCAAGTGGCTTTTTCTTTTTACTCTTATGAACAAATAAGCAACAGAAAGTGGGAAAATGGAGCAAACACAATTAACACACAAACCATAATGAAACTACTAGGAACAACAAAACAAGCAAATGGAATAAGCCCAATAAGCAAATGTTGGCTTAAACCCTCAGCAGGTACTAACTCAAGAGTTCAAGTACTGCTTAGAGTGAATTTTAAGTCTGCTAGTATGTTAAGGGGCTAAGATAGATAAGAACAAAGTATAACAATACAGATAAGTATCTAAACTAAATAAGCCTAAGAAAAACAAAAATGAGCTAAAGGAATAAGCTAAGCTAAGCAAAAATGACAGAATACTAAAATCCTAAGGACAAAGAAACTAGCTAATAAGAGAAAAAGGGAGCTTAAAAGAAAAATAAGCTAAGAGAACTAGGAAAAAACTTATAGCTAAGGCAACAGGACCTAATTCCTAATTAGCAACATATAACAAAATAAGCTAAGAAAATCAGCCAGAAAAGCCAAAAGACTAAAATAAGCCACAAGCCTAATTCTGAGTTCAAAACAGTTAAAATGGCACTTTTGGCTTAAAATTAAGCAATCTAGGGGGACTAAGGCTTAAGGCTACTAGGGCTTATCAATGGACCTAAGGGCAATCTAAAAAGCTAAAAAGAACTAAGGGCTTAAGGACAAATAAGCTAGAAAAGTGGGCTTGAGGATAAGCCCCTAGCACCAGGGCAAATGTACTAAAAAAATGGGCTTAATTTGACAGCTTAAAATAAGCTGTCAAATAAGCTCAAAATGAAAAATAAATGGTAAACAGATTAAAAAGGCTTGTGACAGAGCTTATATTTCATAATTGTCATTTGCTAATAAACAAATTAAATACTGCTGGTTTTTGTTTTTGGAAAAGGCTTTTTTCTTTTTATAAAAGGCTGACACAAAATTGTTGGCGTTTGACTTAGGTAAACAAATGACTCAAAACACTTTTTAAAAAACTTGTTTAGACACTCAAATAAGGACTCAAAACAAAGGTATTAAAGGACTTTACACAGCTTAATCAAATAAGCTGTGTAAAGTGTCTTTTGACTTAACAAATTTTTAGCTACTTTGACACAACTTAAAAAACTCAAAAACTTTTTTGCTTACAACAAACAGAAACAGCTTAAACTGAGCTTATTGTACGTAGCCAAAGCTGGCCAAGTGACAACAACCCATGACATTCAACATTTTGACCCATTTTGTGCTTAACCCATATAAAACACTCATTTTATCTGAGTTTTAAGAAACGAAATTTAACACTTTAAATCACTGATGTAAGCAACACATTTTAAAGACAAGTATTAAACAAGGATGGTTAAGCACTAAAAGATGAAAAGCAAAAGCAAATAAGCACAAAGTGACATAAATAAGCCGAAAATAAGCTATGCTACAGTAGTTTTAAGCAAAAAATTAAAAAGGAGTATACCTTGACTCCTTGCTCAAAACAGGAGTGTATCCAACCTAAATAAGCTCCTTAACTACCAGGCTTTATAAATAAGCATACTAAGCAAACCAATGAGCCATCCAAGTTTGCTCATTCATCCATGGCTTAATCAAACAGTGACTTTTTTTTCTTTTAATTTTTCTTGGTATCTTGTATCAAAGTTTGAAAACAGATTATAAAGTGGCTTATATTAAGAGCTTATATGATTTTTAAAGAAACCAAAGTTGAGATAAAAACTTAGAACACAATGTGAAAGGTAAACTGAATTTTCATTAAACTAAAAAGAGTACAAGTACATAAAAGTAAATTAAGTTAAAAACTAAACTGAGCTAAAAACTACACTCCTTGCCACAATGGCTTACAAGCTTTTTATATAGACGAGCTAGGGTTTGGACTTATTTCTCGTGTGCTTCTTTGTAGAGACATAAACAGCTCTTTGTGCTTGTTGTGAGTGTGTAAACATAAGTCTAATCCTGGCCCTTGGTTTTTCTTGTTGCCCACTCAAATTGATCTTAACCTTTGATCGCAATCGTGGGTTTTGGATTGCCACCGTGGGACAAGGACCATGTGGGGGGTGGGGTTTATGAGAGTGATGGGTTTGGGTGACATGGGGAGGTAACGAGGTGGGAAAGTGACAGAGGGGGGGTTATAAGTTTTGGCGGGGAAACTTTGTAGAAGATGTACAGTGTTTTAAAAAAGGGGGTGTGGGTTTGTGGTTTTGTCAAAAATGGTCCCTGAGGGTGTATGTGTTTATTTCAGTTTAAGTCCAAGTGGGGGAAAGTTTAGGGATTAGGCAAGAATGGTCTCTCAAAGGTGATACTTGTTATTTCACCACAAGTCCTTGTGGTGTATGACTTTTGAGGTTGCAGGAAATAGCCTATCGTGGTATTTCTTGGTCGGAGGGCAGTTTTAGTCCCTTACAAGCATTTTCTTACATTTTTCATTAAATAAGTTAGGGACCTTGCCATTTTGGCCCCTAACTGATTTTTATACACTTTATGGATTGTGAATTTTGGATTTGTCGGGTTGACTTGGTTGACTTTTTCAGGTCTTGGCTTGGTCCTTGACTTTGTCTTTACCATTCCAGTGTCGGTTTTGTCGTTATTTGCTTCGTTTTTCGTATTTTCATTGATATCCGGTCCTGCACACAACACAATAGCAAAAACAAGCATATTTTGGCATTTTAAGTCTATTTTATTTATGTTACCTTTTGTTTAATGGTAAAAGGTATGTGTAATTAAACACATACCTACTACTCAAAGAAGAAGGCTAAACTCTGATGAAGTTTTTTCCCTTGTAGCAAGATTTAAGGCAAAACATGTTCTAGCTTATGCTTTCCTTTATGGGATTTATGGTGTATTAGATGGATGTGAAGAACGTGCTTTCTTTTGGTATTATGAAGAGGAGGTATATGTGTTTCAGGACTCCAGGGTTTGAAGTCTTGACAATCCAGACAAAGTTTACAGGTGTGAAAGCACTCCTCTTTATTGATTTTGCATCAAGCCTCCAAGAGCCTGGTAAAAACCTGGCCAAGTACTTATTGGACAATGGGTTTCACAGAGGAAATATTGATTAGACCTTGTTTATCAAGAAGCAAAAAGGGGATATTTTGCTTGTACATGTCTATGTTTATGACATTTTTTGGCTTACAAAGAGGAGTTGTGGTATGAATTTGAGAAACTGATGCATGGACAAATTCCAGATGAGTGGTTTTTTATATTATTTATGGGAGAACTCATTTCTTCTTAGGTTTGCTGTGGAAAGCAGAAAGAAGATGGAATTTTTATCAGCCAGGATAAATATGTAGCTGACATATTAAGGAAGTTTGGTTTTACAGATGTCAGGACAGCTAGCACATCCATGGATACAAAAAAGCTGATGTAGTCATTTTTACACAGTTTTATCAGATTCAAACCTCTGATATTAATATATATATATATATATTTATATAAAATACATATATAATACGTAAGCAAAGTATCATACAAATTATTCTTAGGAAAGAATAAAAAGTAATCAACACGGGTATCGTTTTCCTCGGTGAGAGGTGAATGGAAATCTACGTTCAAGTTGTAAATCGAGCTTGATTGTCATTCAAGTTTTTGGTTTTGGTTTTAAACTATTTTTATACTAAAAATTAAACTAATTTTAATTCTAAGATTTAAAACTACAAGATTATACTAAAATTGATCTAAAAGAGATAAATGACTAATATGCTTGCTAAGTGACGTGAAAAGTTCATCAAGTGTGAATTAAGGTTTATTAACGAATTAATTTCCTTAGAAAAGATAATTATCTCACAACGTCGGTTTATTTTGACAAAAATCTCTCAAAAATATATTAATTACTAGATGTATAGTTTGACTATTTCTCCCGCATTTGCCCTTTGAAACATTCAAACTATAAATCTAAATAATCGAAGATTATTAATTAATAAAACCTTTTTTTTAAAATCCACACTTAATTCCTAAATCACAATATCACTTATCAAGCACTAATTAACTACTCACTACGCATGGCAAATATCAAATAAGCAAACATTTTATAAAATGACAAAATAAATCTACACTAATTAATTGAAAAAGGATAGAAAATGGAACCGAATTGAAGAGCCGCAATTTAACGAATACCACCCGATTTATTTAGCTAAAGAAAATAATTAAATTCTATCTAGCTAAATAAACCCTTAAGCTCCACGCCTCATGAGTAGACCGGTACCAAAACAAAAATCAAAATAAAACAAATTGTTAACAAATATCATTTCATATCACAAATGCCATTTAACAATCTCATATTATGCTACTCGAATAAACCAAACAAAGCCCAATTCAGATTAATGCAAACTTAACGGCCCAAAAGAACTCTAATCCTAATACGGCCCAATTCTACATACTAATTTCCATTCAAACGCATGCCCAACAAAAATAATTTTCAGGAATTGAATTCTATTAAGCGACAAGTTCTAAAAAAAATAAACTGAAACAGTAGACAACTTATTCCTACTAACACTCAACTTTTTAGATGATTTAAGCAAGAATACAATAAGCTCAGGTAAAATATCAAATAAGCACCTCAATCTTAATAGTCTAAAACCGATTTAAGCATGCCACCAAAAGCTTTTAAACAAATAAGCTCGAACAAAGCTAATAGATAAAATGATCTAATCCGAATAAGCAACTATCCACTCAACAATTAAGCACGAGCAATTTTGAGATCTAATTTAAGCCAATCCCAAATTAAGCAATTCGTATTTTAGATGATAAAATCGAAACTTAAGCTTTTACTACCTAATAAGCCAACTCACACATGAAATAAGCGTTCACCTAAATCAATTAGCTAACGAAATTAAAACTTAGAAATTTAAAAGCATTAGAACAAATAAACTTCTTATATCATGGCTTGAATAAACAAAGAAGCAAAACGAAATTTGATCTATACTATATAAGCTCACACCAAAATGATTAAGCTATAACGAAGCTTATTCAGATCTCAATAAGCTCAAAGAGTGACAAACCAATTAGGAAATAAGCTCATGAAATTTAAGGAAAAGAATAGAAATAAGCAATAACGAACCAAAAACTTCATATAGCTAAGCCAAATCTCGTTACATCATTCAAAACAAGCTGACAACAATTTTTACAATAAGCCAGAAAAACTAATAAGCTGAAAACATTTAAATAAGCTAAAAAAAAACTAAACTAAAGAAAACTTTTTTAAAACTAAATCCTACTAGCTAAAAAGAGAGGGGAGCGGGTTACATTTTAAAGGTAAGGAGGGGTCACTTTTGTAAATATAGCACCAATCATTGGGGTATCAATTGGCCAATCATTGGCTCCAATTAAGTGTCACACGGATCGTGGGTATGTCAAAGTGAATCCAACCGCTAGCTCTGTGACACGTGGACTCGGTGTTAGCTTCAAAGCTACGCCTCAATCTTCTATCGTCAGATTAATTTTGCAAATTGAAATGAGACTTGAGTAATATCCATTTGCTTCGCCACGTGTTAGTTTTTGATTTGCTTCATTTTTCATAGTGCTCGGTCATGTGCCATCTTTTTCTTTAATTTCAACTCACGTGACAGTGATGTCACATTGTTACAAAGATACAGATTTCATTTTTGAATTGGGCTTAAAATGATGGGCTTTAGGCTTATCTAATGGACTTAATTAAAATGGGCTGGCCTGACCCATTTAGATAGGTTACAGGCTGGCCTAATAAAATCCGAGGGCACCGTTAGACTCGTATTCTCGCGCTCTTTCCACTGGTATGCTCGGGAATTTTTCACGACTTCACTTTGACTTTGAGTAATAATTAAACTTGACCATTTTGAGCATGATAATTTTCGTTTTTGCACCGTTTTCAATCCTTTTACCTGCAAGACATAAAAATACCAAACAAACATATTTGCCATATAATTTAGCATATTTTAGTATTTTTAAACCATTTAATAGTGCTTTACGGGGTACAAAAGATGTGTATTTTAGCGCTCATCATTCGCCTGCACCGACTTTGGGCTATCCAAAAGAGTAGTCGCCTTAGGATTAGTCGGCTCAAAATGTCGAGTCGAATACCGAGGTAAAAAATGTTGATAAGAGTTAATTATCCATTATGTTAAATCTGCTGAACTATCTAAAACTAGAGTAGATAATACTCGTATTGCTTTTTAAATATAGTTATGTAAGAAACTTACACTTAATATGTAATCGATAAACATAAGAAATAAGTATATGTATGATCTTATCTTCCTTGCTCTTTTCATTTTATAGAAATGTATTAAACATAAATGAGGTGATATGCACACCACAGTAAGTGATGTGTATATCATAAAGATGCATATACGATGTTATACTTTATACATGACATGTGTGATTTTGTAGCGCGTACATCGATCACTTATTATGAAGCGCATATCAATACCCAACATACGATAAGGAGCTTTTTCCTTGACTATAGTATTTTCAAAATTAATTTAATAAAATTAATACTTTCAAAGATATTTAGAATAATATGGTATTTTTAAAAATTCTTACATAAAACAAAGAATTTTTAAAGATATTTGAAAAACTACTTAAATGAATGTAAAACCATGGATTTTATAACAGAAGTAGAAGGCTTACAAAATAGTAACATAATTTACTGAGCTATTTATATGAAATTTACCATTGACGATACTCGCTCGGTTTTTGTAGTACTTAGGAATATAATAAGTAATGGTACAGGCTCTACAATCAACTCTGCTGCAAGAAACAGAGTCCCAAATGACAGAGTATCAAGTGCAGCAGCTAATGTTGAAGAGAAGACAAGATGGCATAGTCAATATGTTTCACCTTAATGTATAGAGCATCAAAGTCACTTAGTTAAAGTATTGAGATATTAGTTAGCTGTTAG
>BQNB010008738.1:66135-88975 GCA_026074375.1 Tanacetum coccineum
CTTGCAGCTGACCTTAAGTGTCAAACTAGCTTTGTACACACCAAATAAGTGTGTACAAACATCAAACAAACAAACAAACAATATCTAAGCTTGATAAGGCTTAGATCAAAAATCACTTACTAGCTTGATTAGACAATCTCCCTTGGTGCACAAACTTAAAAATTAAGCCTAAACTTGCTAAATTTTAAAATTAAATCTATGAATCCTAACTTAATTACTGGTTTTAAGTGATTGAGAAACTGATTTAAACAATTAGCACAACTAAATTTGAATTTTAGAGGTCAAATATCACTAATCCAAACACTCTTTTAGAATTTTCAAAATCCATTTAAACTTTTGAAAAACAGATTTAATGATCAAATCTTATCAACCAGATAACAAACAACTTAAAACTACCACAATGAACAAGTATACATGAACAAATAAGCTAGAAACTATAAGCTATATCTATGCTACTTATATTTTTTTTTTAAAGTTATAAGTCAAAACATAAAAATCTAAGATCTACACCTCTAAGCTCAAAAACAGACAATCAAACAGAATCAACAAGCATACTAAGATAGAAATAATCACCAATAAGCAATAAATAAGCAAAAGTTAAGCACTATTAAGCTAGGAAATTAAGACAGAAAAGGAAATAAGAAACTTACCAAAGCCTTAGCTAAACAAAGGCAAATCAATGCTCAAATGAGCTGTCTACAAGCTCTAGCTTATCAATGATAAGCTAGTAAAAGTCCCATAAGCTCTTCCATTGTAAGCTTATCATCCAAAAGCTCAAAATCCATTAAGCAAGGGTATTTGTCTGATTTTAAAGGTTTAAATAGATCAAATGTTTATTATTAGCTCAATTTGAGCTTAGAGACTCAAAGAGCTTATAAGAGCTTATGAAAAACTTATGAAACAGTAGAAACAACATTTTAGAGTAAAGAGCTTATGACAGGTTATTAAAATAGAACTTATGATTTTATTAACTAGAAAACTGATTACAATATATTGAAACTGAGATTACAATAAGCTTTTAAAAACTGAATTAAAACTACATAAGCTAATTTATGAAAATTACAATTTAACTAGAAATTTTGAAAGCCAAAACTAGATAAGAGAAGATGCCCTTGTGTGTGAATGAGAGAGGCTTTATATAGCCTTCAGAGAAGCTTCTAGGTCCTGATTCAGTTATATGCTCCTCTTAATCTCGACCATTCAATCTTGTCAATCATTGGATCTCTATCTTAAGCCGTTGGATCACTTTGGTGAGCACACGGATTGCCAATGTGGCATTCCGTGTGTCAGAGCCATTGTGATTCTTTTTCAAGCCTTTTAGTGCAAATTTCCTTTTCCCCGTGTGTTTTCTTCAATCCACGTAGCATTCCCTTTGTGGGGATTGACCAATAAGAGCATTTGGTGATGTAATACTCTGCCAAGTCAGTCTTTATCACTTGAATTGTCTCTCCACGTGGTCAATTTGCATTTGCCCTTTGTTTTAAGCTTGAGGTAAATCGAAGAAGACAGTGAACAGTGGTAACAAATTTCCGTTTTCACGGCCTTCTTCTTTATAAAGGTGTGCGTTTGACTTTCCTTGGACCCCGGGCTTATTAATAAAAGGAAATTTGGCTTTTGGGTAATTTTGGTTCGGGCTTTGGATTTGGCTGGTGTTATAAGAGATAATGATGTGTTATCTTTTAGTGTTAAGAGATATACACCGTTAGGGCTTAGGGACTTTTTATGAATTTGTTTAACTTTGAGGGACTGAATTGGGAAATTTGGAATTTTTGTCTTTTTATGGTTGACCACTGTTGACCATAGGTTGACTTTTGTTGACCTTTGATAGCATTCTCTCGGCTCTTGCACACTCAATTCCGTTCTCGTGTCCGTGTTTGTCCTGTTTTGACCATTTTCTTGAGATTTTTGCAATATCCGTACCTACACAATCACAAAGACAAAACAAGCAATATTTAAGCATTTAAAGCATAATTTTTTCTTTTATGGGTCATTTTTGATATAAAACGGATATGTGTTTTCACACATATCAACAAGCCAAATGGCATGCGACGGTAAGCGAAAGTTCCATAAGGGCATGTGAAAGTAGTTTTCTTTTAGTCTTGGGGATCTATTGGGATTTGAAAATACCCTAAAAATCCATCTAGAAAATAATAGAACTCATTTCCAGCTAATCTTTCTAACATTTGGTCCATAAATGGTAATGGAAAATGATCTTTTCGAGTAGCTTCATTTAATTTCCTATAATCAATGCAAACTCTCCACCAGGATAAAACTAATCGTTGTGGGAATCATTCATTTTCTTCATTAGAAACCAACGGTTATACCACTTTCGTAGGTACAAAGCACGGGGGACTTACCTCGGGTAGCTGGTCGTTTTTGTTACGAAGATCATGGTAATCATTACTGCATCAAGAAGTTTGATTACTTCCTTCTGATTAGCTCGTGTAAATTTTTTTGGGTTATACCCGTCTTTAACTTCTGTCGTTAAGGTTTTTATAGCTTACCTTCCATTCAAGATTTTGTGAGGCAAACCGAGGGTCGATACCTTGATGTCCAATTTTCCAAGCAATGACCGTTTATGTGATTTAAAGCAACTTTAAGTGGGCTTCTTTTCATAATTTTTAAACCATTTAGCAATAATCACGGGTTACTATTTCGGTTCCTTCTAAGTAAGATATTCTCAAATGAGATGGTAAATCTTTTAACTCTAATTTCGGAGGCTCTTCAATTGAAGATTTTTCCTTAGTCACTTCCTGTAGGTCCATCGAAGGGAGTTGAAACGGGTCATTATTCAACAATTTTTCAATTAAACAAATATCTCCCTCCGGATCACAATTGGTATGATCAATTTCCAGAGAAATTGAGTCATCCTTAAGAAAAGCCTTAATTTCTTCCAAAATGAAATCACTTTCCTCGTTAGGACTAGTTATAGGAAAGAAAAGAGTCGGATATAATAGGCTCAAAAGTTCGGTGGATGGATTGCCTACCCGAAGAAATAAGATTTATTAGAAAAACCTAACACTTCTTGAGAATACTCCTCACAAGCAACATCAATGACGTCAATTCGGTTTATCAACATATCATCATATGTAGAGGAGTATCTGGTAGTTTGATCGAGATTAAAAGTTACGGCTTTGTCATTAACCCGAAGGGTTATTTCTTCTCCATAAATCTCGATTTAAAGCACGGACCTGGTCCTCAAGAAGGATCTCCCTCCAAATGTGAGGAACCCGCAAGGATCGGCTTCAAAATCAAAACAACTAAAGTCGGTAGGAAGTGAAATTCCACTTTGACAAAGACGTCTTCGGCGAGTCTTTTAGGGAGTAATGCGATCGATCCCGCAAGCTCTAGAGTATCCGCGTAGGGTAAGTTCGGGGTAGGGAAAGCTTTTTCCAATGGAAAGAGGATATAATATGCTCATGAGGACCAAAGATCGGCCAAGGCGTAACATACATCCATTCCTGGGTAATCACATGGTATAAGAAACTTGCCGGGATCTCCAAGCTTTTCGAGAAGCTTTTTAAGGAGCATCGCCGAGCAATTCTCATTTAACTGTATCTTAGCTAATTCAAACAACTTTTCCTTATTCATGAGCATACTTCTCTTAATCGTAGGTGGCAAATTTTGGCATCTAAAGGAAAGCTTGTCCGCGAAGCTAATGTCGAAAGCATTAAATCTTGGGATAGATTTGAAGAATTCTTTTATTTGCATGCTGAACGCTTTTTTACAAAACTTTTGATCATTAAGTCTCGAAGGATATGGAATATTAGGCTTAGGTAAAATCTTCGGACCATCGGGTTCCGAAATCGGAATGGGGTTAACCGAAGGTTGGATGTGAGCGGTACTTCCTTGGAAATTAGTTTGCTCCTAGATCCGTTGTTGTCTCCTCGGTTTCTCGTTCTACTACCTTTTTGGGAGAATGATTAGTAGGAATCATTTTGCAATATTCGTACCTACACAATCACAAAGACAAAACAAGCAATATACAAGTATTTTAAGCATAATTTTGTCTTTTATGGGACATTTTTGATATAAAAAGGATATGTGTTTTCACACATATCACATATTTTGCAAATTATTTTGAAAAGCATTTTGTTGATTCATCAAGACGGTTTTTTGAGTCTTCATTGTATTTTGAATTTTATTCTTAAATTCTCCTTTCAACGAGTTGATTTGACTTTGCATGTTTCTTATCATTTGATCATTAGATTTCATATAATTTGAAAACTTATTTGGAACTCCTTGTTGAACTTGATTATTAGGAGCTTGAAAAGGTTGGTTTTGAAATCCTTGATTTTGAAAATTTGGAGCATGATTAATTTGAGCTTGAAAACCTTGATTTCCATGAAAATTATTTCCCCGATTAAAATTATTCCTTTGACCTTGATTTTGATTATACCTATTTTGACTATTTTGTACCGGAGCAAAACCGGGTGGTGCCATGTGGTTGCTAACACGGTTTGGAGGGGCTACTTGATTGTAAGTACCCGTTGCCGCACAAACACTAGATTGATTGCTATCGGTATTAGGACAATTATAGTAAGCATGAGCACCACCACAAGTAACACAAGGTTCCTCAACCGCTTTAACCGTAGCGGGAGTGACAACTTATCTCTAAAAACAATCCCAACTAGATGTCGAAATTTGGTCCGCAAGCTTGATCAATTTCTCTATCCGTTTTTTACTAAAACTTTCCCTAAGAAATTCCATATTCACGTTAAAAACGTTCGATTGTTTTGTGAATAACGAACTTTTGACTTATTTTCAATTATGTTCAAGGCCTCTCTAGTAGTCTTACTCAAAAGATTTCCACCTGCCGCGGCATTTAAGGAGTCTTGATCGTTCTTATTTAAACCATTACAGAAAGTATCTATTTGGGTTAACTCCGTAACTCCGTAGTGGGGACAAGCTCTAAGCATTTCCTTAAATCATTCCCATGCTTCACTAAATGTCTCCTCGAATTTTTGGGTAAAATAAGAGATTTCATTTTTTAAGTGAGTGGTCTTCGAGGGAGGGAAAAATTGATTCACGAATTTGGTTACGAGATCCTCCCAAGTCAAGATCGAATTAGGAGGTTCTTTATCGTACCAAACTCTAGCGGCCCCCTCGAGCGAATATGGAAACATCATAAGTTTAATCACATCATTCGGCACATCCCTAAACTTCAAAGTCGAGGTAATCCTTTTGAATTTGTTAATACGAGTATGGGGATTTTCCCTCTCAAAACCATGAAATGGGTTAGCTTGAACTAATTGTAGCAAATTCGTCTTAATTTTAAAATGATCTGCATTAATTTCTGGTATGACGATAGCTTCTCCATACCCTTCCGTGGGTGCTTGGAGTAGCTCTTCCATTGTTCGTTCCGCCATTGGTGCAACTTCAACGATAGTACGAAGCTCGGGTTCGACTACGTTTGGAGTACGTCTTCTATTTCGACGTCTCGGAATGGTTACGGGTGAATTATTTGGAAAATAGGAATTTCTAGTGCGCATGCACTACACAAACAAACGAGAAGAGAAAATATATACACAAAAATATTTTTGTTTCACCGAATAATCAACAAACTTAGGGTAACTCCCTTAAGTGAAATTTGCAAACGGGGGACGTAGTGGGAGCGAATCGCCTTAAAAACGTTTGTCCCTTCGGGTCGTAGTTCCGTGGAACAACCCTCCTAATAGCTTATTTCACAAAAGAGGTGCGCCTTTTTCGTAAGTGACACAAGACGGTTACTTTTTTGAATCTTAAGTTTGGGAACTTATTAATGGATATTCACAAATTCTCTAGTAAGAGAATTAAATTGCTTGTGTATTTTAGTATTTAAGAGAACACAATAAAAATCGAAAAATCCGAAAGAGCAAATATTTTTGTATTTTTTTATTTATTAATCTTCTACATATAGTAAAAAGAAAAAGAAAAATATTTTTTACTTTTTTTATTTTTTATATTTTTTTAGATTTTTGATTTTTTCAAAAAGACGTAACTTTCGAAGACGAAAGGTTCTCCAAATCACGATCGACAAATTCAAACGAGAGAATCTTTAACACAAATCCCCGGCAACGGCGCCAAAAATTGATATACTTCAATTATATACGTATAATACTAAAGTATAAGAAATTTACTAGAAATCCTTGAGGACAAAGATTAAAAGCAAATTCTACACAAAATATCGTACGTTTAACCGGTAAGTGTTCACCGGGTCGTTTATACCCCAAGAATTATGAATTGAGACTCCGTTTTTATTTGGACAATGATTTGAATGGTTCTAAGTTCTTTGATTTCTAAAATCCTACTAGTGGGCAAATAAAGGCACAAATAAAATAACTATGAAAAACGTTAACGGGAATTAAGAAAACACGACTAAAAAGCAAGTACACTAAAATTTAAGCCTACGAAAGCAAATTTAATTCCTAAACCTAGAAAATGATAGAAGAAAATTTTTAGAAAAAAAAATTATTTTTTTGATTATTTTTCTATTTTTTATGATTTTTTAAAGTTTTTAAACAAAATAAATGCACGAAAAATAGTAAACTTTGAACTAAAATTTAAGAAAAATTCTAAAAATTTCTTAAGATATGAGAAATGCAAGAAAAATAAAACCTACTAGAGTCCTTAAACAAATAAGCCCATAAAATTCAGATAAGCACACGAAGTGCTTATTTAAAAAGAAAATAGAAAAGGGGTTAAAAGAAAAGTTGGTGCATCCTTGGATGTAAAAGTCCCAAGGGCACAGATGGTTAAACGTGTGTGTATGTGAGGCGTTAGGTGTAGGGGGAGGTCATGGGTTCGACCCTGTGGCCTTCCTTTTTGCACTTTTTTTTTATTTTTCAAAAAAAAAAATTTGACGAACTTTTCAAAACTTTTTTAAACAAACTTATAAATCAGCTGTGAAAACTAGCAAATTTTGTAAAAGAAGCTTTTTATGAAAACAACTAAATAAGCAGGAAAAGAGCTTAAAAGTGTGACAGATTATGACTTAAGGTACTAATGACTTTTTCACTAAACTAAATTAGCTAGAAATCTTGAATAAGCTGAAACCTAAACTAAATAAGCTACCTACACCTTACCACTAACCTATTAAGCAAGACTGTGAACCAAATATTGAACAAAAACAATAAGACTTAAGCTGTGATAAAAAGCCAAAAGCAGTTTTGCAATTAAATCTGTTTTGAAAACAGTTAACAAGATAACTTTGGAGCTTATTTTTAAAGGTGAAACAAAAGGATCTTATACGGGGGGGGGCCCTTATTGTCCATATTACCACTAGAAAGCTTTGCTTATAGTATCGGAATCAGCTCTTAATAAAGTATTTTGAAATTTAACCAAACACATGAAAAAGCTAATTGAAAAAGGTATTTGTTATATTACTACTTTTTTTTTATTTTATGAAAATGATAAGTCTGGAGTTGCTAGACCTAAAAACAGTTGGGTAAAATAAGCAAATTAATATGAAATAAGACTAAAGATCTAGTATTGCCTATAAATAATTGTGCTCTAAGTTTGAAAGGGTAATCATACATATGCTAGCTGATTTCAGCTTAAAAATGGACAATAACTATTTATACTATCTGATGCACTTGACCACAAATCACCAAAACCAAATGGTGCAGACCTAAAGACTTGGTTTCTATAACTTTTAAACAACTAAACATGAACAACTTGATCAATAAAAACAACTAGAACAAACTTGAGCAAGAAATGCATATGAAGCTGAATTTATGATCACAGATTCAAACCACTACACCCTAACTTTTAAAAAATTTAATTAAACCTAACAATTGCCTTAAATCCTAATCTTATAAACCTTAATATGATATTTAAATTCAACTCAAAGAACCAAATGGTCTTAAGCAGTACTAACTCAAGTTAGTACTGCTTGAACCACATACCCCTTTAAATTTCTCAAATACATATTCAGCTTATAAAAATGAGAATTAAGGCTTGAAACTTGGATACCAGATGTTGATTAGCTAATTATAAACCTAATGAACAGATTTAATCAAACAAATAAGCAGAAGCTACAAGCTAATGCTATTATTTTTGGTTTTTATAATTGTTTTAACTCAAAATTATATAAACTAAGATTTAAACTAATGATTGACTATATTAAGCATTAAATAACTATTATAAGCAATAATAAGCTAATAAACAACTATAAGCTACTATTAAGCAAAAATAAGCTAAAGTGCAATATTAAGATATAATAAAAAAGGAAAATAAGATCTTACAAAGGCTTTGCACAAACAAGGCTTATAAATTTGCTCCAAAGAGTTGATCTACAAAGCTCTAGCTTATCAGAGATAAGCTAGTAAGGTCCTGGAAGCCCTTCCATAACTGGCTTCCCTTCCAAATAAGCTGAGGTAAATTTGGGGGTGGATTTGAGTAAACAATAGTAGTTAAGCTTGAGAGCTATATATTGTAAAAAAATCATATTTTTAAATTTATTTTTTTTTTTTTTGATTTGTTTGTTTTCTTTTTTGTATTAAACCGAGCGATACAACTAGTTATTATTGGAATTTTTACTATGCCGCATATTGAGCTTATTTGAAATAAAAAAGAATGAGTTAATTAAACCATTTTGGCTTTAAGGTCAAAACATGAAAAGAGTGACAAATCTGAACCAATATGAAAACTAATTTTATGGATTTTAAAATAAATGAGAGTACAAGCTTGAAAAAGAGAGTTACATTCAATTGAAAACAAAACTAAAAATGTTACAATAAGCTAAAATAAGCTAAAGCTACCCTAATTCTACACTAGATCCTACATGCCCTCTGTGTATGAGATGAGACTCCCTTTTATAGGCAATATTCGAATTTTTTTAGCGAGAAGATAGTTACATCTCCAAGAAGTGCCCTCAGCAATGGACACAAAGACGATTACATCGCCAACGAATGATCAAGCACATCGAAAAAGCTTTTGATTGAGTTGAAGAAAATTAACTTAGTGTTTCTTATTTTTTGTTTTTGTTTTTTGGTGTCAACTTTAAATTTTGTGGATTTATGATCCATGTACATATTTAGTTTCCATGTTTCTTGGTTACATGTTAGTGTTGAAGTAGATGGAATTCAATGTCGTTTGGACAGTGTTCCTGTAAATGTAAATTTTGAGCTGAAAATGAGTGAGTTTATGTTTTCTTCATTTAATTTCCCTTTATGTAGCATGTCCACCCAGTGATTCTCATTTCTGCCTCGTGGTCATATTTCCAGTTTGTATTATTTTAATTTAATATCGATTTATTTATGGGAAGATCTACTATGTATTTTTAACTCCTATTTAAGTTAAAAGATTTACATTTTTCTTGAAGATGACTAGTTTACAATGTGATCACGTTCTTTTATCTCTACGTACCTCTGCTATTCTTGTATTCAAACGTCAACGGATGACCTTTTCTTTGCTGTTCTAGATCTTCGGGATGGACGAGTTTTTCATACAGATGTATATGGCTTAACCGAGTAATCTCCGTAACTATTTCCAGCCCATTCTTTGATCACCACTAGGATACGTATTCGTTAATTTGGTTGATAAAGAAGTATTAAATTCTAACGGATAAAAACAGTTAACAAAAATATCTATCGGATAAACTAAAATCTTGGTTTTATATTTACCAATATATTCTTTCCGGAATCTCAAATGATTTCAGGGATCATAATCTCGTAATGCTAAAAACATAAACTATTACTCTCTACTCGAGACACAAGAAGAATAACTGCATGCGGAAGACGTTAATAGAATGTGAAAATTTAAGTTTATTTACAATCGTTGCGCATGTTTAGCTAGGCAATTGACTAGCTAGTGACTGATATGCATGTCCAAGTGGTGTCGACGAGCACTGATTTTGAAATGCCTCAAAATTAACATGTATATAGTATTTTGAAATGTCCAACAAGTGACACCTAGAAAAAAAAATTAACATACAAAAAAAATTACATAGAAGATATGACGATTGACGGTCATTTAACCACGCAACTATGAGCGGAGACAACGGGGCACAAGGGGCAGATGCCCCCCTAGCGAAAAAAGTTGTAGTGTAAATTTTCAAAAATATCCCCTTTTTTAATTTGCCCCCCTCCTCCCCTCCCCTTTGAACCATTTTGTAGTATAGTTTAAAAAAAATATGAAAGTGTGCCCCCTCGAGCCTAACTTTCTGGCTTCGCCCCTTGATCAAATTTTATTAAAAACAGAACAACGATCTTGAATCTCAATTCAAGATCTAAACAATCTCTCACAAACAAATCAAAACAGCTTGATCATAATCAAGAACTCAAAACTAAATCACCACTGCTAATCAGATTTGATTCAATCACCTAATTAGTGATTGTTCTATTACAAAGAATGATCAACAAGATCAGATACAAATTTTCTAGAGAGATAATGAGAGGAGCGTATTTCTTTAGAGAGAGAAGGGATTTAGGGTTATGAGAAATCATAACCCAGACTTGAGCTTTTATACCAGCTGAGGAATTGCCAATATACAACTTTAGCCCTCCATCTTTAATGAATCAACAACTTGAGCTCAAAGCTATCCAATCAACTTATACTACAATAAGAAAATGACAATATTAGTCCCTGCAAATAATCTCAGAATAAGATTACTTTTAACAACCTCCCTTAATCTTATTCTGAAATAAGTCAATAAGCCCCATTTTATAACACAATAAATTGTGTTGTTTTGTATCCAATCCCTTGGTTAGAACATTTGCAATTTGATTTGCAGTTTCTATTT
The DNA here is from genome assembly GCA_026074375.1 of Tanacetum coccineum. Lineage (NCBI taxonomy): Eukaryota > Viridiplantae > Streptophyta > Magnoliopsida > Asterales > Asteraceae > Tanacetum > Tanacetum coccineum. Next base: position 76,859 of record BQNB010008738.1, read on the forward strand.
TAACTGTTTCTATTACCCTAGCAACTATTTTCTCTCTTACAAAATGTAAGTCAATTTCTAAGTGTTTAGTTCTCTCATGAAAAATGGGATTGGCAGCAATTTTAATTGCTGAATACTGTCACAAAACACCTTTACAGGTAAGAGATTAAAACCCAATAAATCTTTTAAAATCTTAAGAATCCAAATAACTTCAAAAGTTACAGAATCTAGAGCTCTATACTCCGCTTCTGTAGATGATTTTGAAATTGTGTTTTGCTTTTTACTCTTTCAGGAAACCAAAGATCCACACATGAATACACAATAACCAGTAATAGACCTTCAAGTATCAACACACCTTTCCCGGTCTGCATCTGAGTATGCTTTAAGATCAATAATAGATGCAGACCCTTTAATCACATTTATACCCTTACCTGGAGAACCTTTTAAATACTTGATTACCTTTAAAGCAGTTTTCAAATGGCTCTTAAGAGGATTATGCATAAACTGACTAAGACAAGAAACTGTATAAGCAATATCAGGTCTAGTAGTGGTTAAGTATATAAGCTTGCCAATAAGCTTTTGATACCCAGTAACATTATCAAGCAGAGGATCAGTATCACTTGGTTCACTAGTCAAAGATATATTAGGCTGCATAGGAAAATTAGAAGGTTTTATAGTAAGTAATCCAAATTCATCAATAAGCTAAAGACAATACTTTCTTTGATTCAAACAAATACCCTTAGGAGTATCTAATACCTCAATTCCAAGAAAGTATTTTAACTTTCCTAAGTCTTTGATCATAAACTTTGTTTTAAGAAATTGCTTAACCTTTTCAATTTTAGTTAAACTATTCTCAGTTATGATTATGTCATCAACATAAACTAACAAAGCAATGAAAACCTCACCAAAAGACTTAGTGAATAGACTATAATCACTTTTACTCTGCACAAAATTATTTTCATGTAAAGCAACAGTAAGCTTAGCATTCCATTGCCTAGGAGCCTGCTTAAGACCATACATAGACTTATTAAGTTTACACACTTTAGTCTCATTATCAGAAAAATAACCTGGAGGTAAAGTCATATAAATGATTTCTTCTAAGTCACCATACAGAAAAGCATTATTAAAATCTATTTAAAACAAGGACCACCCACTCTGCACAGCAAGATTAATCAAACATCTAACAATGACAATCTTAACAACAAGAGAAAAGGTTTCATCAAAATCTATTCCCTCCCTTTGATTGAAACCTTTAGCAACAAGCCTAGCCTTGTATCTTTCTATTTCTCCATCAGATTTGTATTTAATTTTCCAAACCCACTTAGAACCAATTGCCTTTCTTCCAATAGGAAGATCAACAATTTCCCAAGTATTATTTCTATATAAAGCATCCATCTCAGCATTCATAACATCAACCCAATGCTTATGCTAAGAAGCCTCAAGATAAGTTTTAGGTTCAATACCCTTATTAATCATAGTGGCAAAACAATAATTTCCCTTACTCAAATAAGAGTAATTAACATACTTTTCAAGACCATATTTAACTTTTGAATCTATAATAAAATCATTAATTTTTTTTAGAAAAACAGAAGTTCTAGAAGACCATCTTAAGTTTTGAACACCATTATTATCTTAACTGACATTATACTGAGTTTGATCATGAAGATCATTACCCTCCGAACTACTAATTTTATCCTCATCGACTGCAAAAATCTCATTCTCACTGGCAGATGCATCTACATTATGAGAATGCCCTGCATCATTCTCATTAGAGAATGCAAAAGTACTACCAGAGTGAGAAGGCGAATTACCATCCCTGATAGCGTTGGGGTTCCTTCTCTCCTCATCATTGGGTATTTTAGATAGGTCATCAAGAGTATTAAAGTTGAAAAAATTCAAATGATTTACATCTTGAACACAATTATCAATTCTAGTTGAGCTATTTTGCTTAAAAGGAAATGTATCCTCAAAAAAACTTAACATCTCTAGAATAGATAACTTGTTTATTATCAAGACTCCACAATTTATACCCTTTCTTAGAATCTTTAGTGTGAGGCGTTGCGTTATAGCGTTTTTAAGGCGTGACTCAAGGTGTTAAAAAATATTTATAATAGTGGTCAATATTAGTTAGCTACTAGGCTTAAAATTGAGTTATGGAGTTACTAAGCCTGAATCCCATACAACCCAAATCATAAATACTTGTAAAATAACCCTTCAGTCCATGAATCTTTTAAAGGCTCTTTCAAAAAAGCGTCGCTATAGGCTCCGGCTTTTATCACAGCCTTAACGCGCTTTAATCGCCCGGACACGTCTTAGAACGACGCCTTGGCCTGTTTCGTAGCGTGGAGGCCACGCCTCGCGCTATGGCGCCGCTAATAGTCACACCATTTATAGAACCCTACTAAATAAGATATCTGTTTATTTATCAAACTGCCACAACTTATACCCATTCCCTTATTATTGAATAACCAAACAAACAAACTTTTCAGACCTACATCTAATTTAATCATGCACTGTTCAGAAAAGTGGTCATAAGCCAAACAGACCAAAAGATCTCAATGTTTGAGAGAAGGAGGCTTCTTATACACTAGGTCATAAAGGAATATTTTTCCATTCAACACAGAGGTACCAATTTGTTAATCAAATAGTAGCAGATTAGAACACACCCAGAACCACATTAATCAAAGGAATACCTTTCCCATGGAAAAAATGAATCTAGGCAAACAGGTAAGGAAGGTGTCTATGTTTACTCTCAACAATTCTCCATTTTGTTGAAGGGAATAGCTATATGAGGTCTGAGAATAAAACCATTAGATACATAGAAACCACAGAAAATTGTTAAGCATACCATTGTCTCTCCTAAAGACCTAATGTAATTCTTAAACTGAGATTTAATGTGAATTATAAAACACAATTATATTATAAAAAAACTTTATGTTTTAGACCGAAGCAAATAAAACCCAAACAAACTCCTTGAAACATCATTCCACAATGATCAAATAAAAATGTTAAACCCCAGTCCCTACCAAGTGACTTAGTTATATTGTCCCCAATAAATACAAGGATGAACTAGTTCACACCCAATTCAGTTTGACACATGATGCACTAGGAGAAAAATGGCTCATGGTCTGTTAGCTCTTGACAAGGTGTCGATCAAATTAATATAGTGTTTTATGTCAAAGACTTAAGGTATTTTTTAAAACAATCCATATTGATCAGCAGGATGACCAAGTTTGCAATGCCAAGTTTGTTTAGATAAAAACATACATTATTACTTTAAAATTCTCAAAATTTATACCTTGATTTCCATTATAGTAATATAATCCACCAATTTGTTTACCAGTCCCTAGAATTTTTCCTTTCCTCAAATCCTAGTTCATCACATAACAATGCATTTCATCAAATGAAATCACAAGTTTACTATCTCTAGCAACTTTATGAACACTCATCAAACTAACACAGTATTCAGGCACAACCAAAACATCATATAAAGTCAAGTAATCAGTCAAAGGCATATTTTCAATTCTAGTAATAAATGCCTCAATCCTATCAGGATGAGTCACTTTAATTTTTAAGTAAGAAATATCAATGACATTAATAAGATTCTTATCAGTGTAAGTTATGTGTTGATTAGCACCTGAATCTGTAATTAGTCCTTTAGAGACAAGCCAATAGAATAGCAAATGAACAATTAGAGACCAGAAGAATTCTTAAATTCTATAAAACAGTACTAAAAGAATATCATGTAAGTACCTGCCATATTAGAGTGAACCCCTTTTCCATTGACAAAATTCTCTTTGATTAATGAAATAAGAGTAGACAGTTGTTCATCAGAAAATCCATTAGAAAAACTAGAACCAACAACATTATTAGAAACATTTTTCCCTTTAAAATATAAACCAGCTTTTCTTTTCCCAAAATCAGCAGGATATCTAATTATTTTAAAGCATTTGTCAATAGTATGACCATTGAAACCACAATTCTCTTATACCAAAGTAGAACCCCAGTAGTTCTCCTATTCTCATTATCATTAGGTCTGTTATTATTAGAAGGTTTAGAGAAACTAGTAGAGGTTTGAGACCTCTGAAAATTCCCTCTGTTAGGAGCATTGACATTAAAGGCAGAAGTCTGAGACCTCTGAGAGGTTCCAGATACACTACTAGTAGCAATCCTGTGAGACTCCTCACTGGATATGATAGCATAAGCACTCCTAGCATTAGGAAGAGTTTCTCTGGATAGAATAGAACTCCTAATTTGCATATAAGTATCATCAAGACCCATTAGAAATTGCATCAGTTTCATTAACTGATTGTGTTTCTTAAAATCATCAGCAGCATGACAAGTACACCTAGGCAACTCAATTAAAGCATCAAATTGTTTCCAAAGAGCATTCAACTTATGATAATAATCAGCAATAGAAGATCCATTTTGACTTAAGGTATGAATTTTATGATGCAAGCTAAAAGTCACAGAACCATCTACTTTATCATAAGTTTCTTTAAGTTCATCCCAAACATGTTAGCCCTTTTTGAAAAAATTTGACCAAGAAAGAGTTCCTTAGAAATAGAGTTTAAAATCCACCCCAGAACCACAACATTAACTCTATTCCATTGTCTCCCTAAAAATTCATCAGTATTAGACCTTCTACAAGAACCATCAATAAATCCAGTTTTATTTTTACCCTCTAATGCAAGTAACATAGCACAAGACCAAACTTGATAGTTCTCAGTCCTCTTTAATTTCACAGATACAACAGTTAAGGCCACAGAATTGTCACACCCCGCCAAGGCGGAAACACGAGGCGTAACTTCATGGATATCATCACAACACAATGGTGTCAACAATAGAGAATCACTACATGCATAACTAAATATAAAAGACATGATGTGTCATGACAATACCGAAAACAAAGGAACGACATCTTGTATTAATAAAAAGGGGTCTCATCAATACAAAGACAATGTCTTGCAAACCTATTAAAAACCAATAACATTCAAGAATTCATGCAAACAATTATGAAACGAAATCAAATGAGAACTTCCAATGCCATCCTAATGGTCTCTCTAGCCACTTTTATTAACTTTAAGACCTTCATAACACTCACCTGAAAATGATGCTTAAAACATTAACACAATGGTTGGTGAGAGTCATAGGTTTACGACACCAATTTAAGATTTAAATCAATTACTGTGATTAGTAAAAACAAAACATGGCAGGACAATTAAGCTGACTATTATACATGCTAACATGCATTCGTCTAAACAATCACTATTGGGACGGAACGTGTCCCCCGATCCAAACTACAAAATTCTTCATATAGTCATGGAGAAGAATGTTATCCCCGATCCTAGACTCTTGGTACCGTATCTACACAATATTATACCCACACAAAGTAGGCGAAACCTCATACCCACAAAGTAGGCGAAAACCAATACGACATCATACAACATGCAACATATAACATATAATAGCTACATAAAAGTCCATGCGTAAATTAAACAACAGAATCATAGTAATTAAAACAATTCAAAACATATTTTGCATCATTTCCATCCCAAGAAAACATAGTAAAATGGGACTATAAAACTCACCTGATGCTCAGCTACTTGACAAAATCTTGCTCACAATCTAAACACGACAAAATACAAGTTACACTCGGTTAGGATAAATGCTCAAGCCAATGTAACAATCATATGATGGACTTCTAAACCTTACATTAAGTTTATAATCCTTTATCTACATCTCCCAAATCATTTTCATACCCTATATAACCTTAACCATTAACTTCCAACTTTTTAGTTTCCGGCAGAAATTTGTAGTCACTTTATGACCATAAATAAAATACTAAAACACCTAATTGATGATTCTCCTTACATCCCATAGCTCCCCAATGAGTTGTAAGCTACTATGATTTTTAAGAGAAAATAATACTAAGTGAAACTATTTTATAAAAATTCATCATTGCAAAGTACTCAGATTCAGATCTAAACGCACACCAAAAAGTTTGACGTCCTTAAAAATACTTAGAAAATATTTTATCGCTAGCCCTTTGAACTGGAGTTAATAGACACCTAAAATATGAACTCTAATTTTTGGATAACACCAATTTGAATTTTAAGTAGGAGTTTTACTCCCCGAAATCAGACCCAAATCTGACCCGTATTTACTGTTTTGACAACTTTTCTTGCGAAAATTATTTGACTAACTTTCCGACCTCAAAACCTTTCGTGGCCAGACTTTTTGGAAACTAGACTCTCTGAACTTAATTTTAGGCTCAAGAAAATTGATGATTGCTATTTTTATGACCAAGTTATGATTTGTACAAGATGACCTTTCAAAACTGCCAGCTTTTAAATTCTGAATTTACAAACCCTAAAACCCTAATTACACATGCTTAACACCACCAATCATCCCAAAAACGATTTTTAAAGATCAAAACCCTATTTTTACAGATCTTATATAAACCCTAGTCCATCCTCAAAATTGTTACAAGAATAATTAAAGAGAATTAAAATAGTTAGGGTTTATTAACATACCTTAAACATTGATCTTGATACACAAAATCACCAACTTGATTCTTGATAAAAAAAACTTTTCTTTTTCTCTTCTTCTTGTGGATCGACCGGCCAAAACAAGGGAGAGGGGAGGAGAGGGTTTTGTATTTATAGTGTTTGTAAAAGAGTTAGGGATAATGACTAATTAGAGTTTGTATAACACCTCGTGTTTTAGGACAATGTACGACGTTGATAAAGTCGCTATTTATTCTTTTGTATTATACGCGTTTGTTTTTAATGGAAATCGGTTAGTTTACAAACGAGGTAAGCAAGGAAATAATTCAGTTAAACGTTAAACGGGCATCAAGCAAATTATTGTTTACGTCAAACAAGGGTTAAGTAATTATTTTGAGGATAATTATTAACATTACACAAGTTATTTTATCGGATACGTGAAAGCGTTTACGTTTCGCGATAAATGACAATTAGGTTTTTCCCGAAACCCTAAAAATTTACGTACGCTTCAACAAATACCTAGGTTTTTATACAATGATCGAAGTTTATAAAACTTTATGCATATGAGCATACATATACATGTCCTATATAAATGTATATGTACAAATTAACAAAGACATTACAAGTATACTTTTATAAAAATAAACTACACTTTACCTTTTTATTATACCAAGTTTACTTACACTTTCATTTTAATTACAACAATTACAAGTAAACTATAAAAGAAATTAAGCTAGGAACACATCCCTTGTTTCCATGGGATGATTCCTAGTTAGGGGAACCATAAGACATAGAAACATATGCATTAAGAGACCATGTTTTCCTCCTTTGTTGTCCCCCCTATCCCACGGCACAACCCCCCTCCCCCTTGGACTTTTGGTCAAACTAAGCTCAACAAATATCTAGTTTCTCTTCCTATAAATACCAAGCATACATGAGTGAAGTTTCTTACATCTTTTTACTTAGTAAAATTTCACTTCTTTCTCTCCTTTTTCTCTCCAAACCCACGGCTCAATATAGCCACTTAAACAAATCATACAAAATTTTTCTACAATCCATACAACCCTTTACACATCAATCCTAAGGCACACTAAGGTGTTTACAAGCATTGGTTCTTCATTTGCAAGGATTAAGGAGAAGGTTAGCTAGGGCTTTTACATTGGAAAGCTAAGGGTTTATAAGCTTGTAAGCTTTGGTTTTTGAAATCTAAACACGGGTTTAGCATTATTTCTCATCTATACATCATCCCTTAGGTCTTCTATTTCCTTTATACTTTTTTTTATTCTCATTTATTTTATGTGTAAAATGTTATTTATGGCTAATATCAACACTAAGGACTTTTTAATATGTAAAATTGAGTTTTCACTATTTGTTTCTGAATTTGATGCACTATATTCTATATCTCATATATTGGTTATATATATCATGGAAAAATTTGAAAAAATGTAAATTCGAATTTCATACAGTGGGTTTGACCTCATATAAAAATAATACGCCTCATGACGATTCCAAAATGATAAGAAACTCGAAAAACCGATTTATAACAAAAAAGATACGTTAGTTACGAGTTTACGACGAGAAATACTTTTATAAAACTATTTTTATAAAAATCACTATTCATTACAGAAACTTATGTTTTTAAAACATCTAATATATGATATAACTTTTAATTACGAGATCGTACTCGAAAGAATCGCTAAAAACGGACCTATAACGAATAAACTACGACATTTACGATAATTAAAGTTTATAAAAGTAATTTTATAAACTATGAACAGTAAAAGTACTATTCATCGGGATTAAAACGAAGACGCCCTCGAAGGAATCACTAAAATCGGGATTAAAACGGATAAGTTATTACGATTACAAGTTTACGCTAATTAAAACCCTAAAACGAGTAAGGAGCTGTTGTGAACAGTAAAAACACTATTCATCGCAGAATATCAAAAACTTGAAAATGTAATATTTTGATCACTCGTCTTACTACGAAGACGTGGGCGTAAGAAACGCGAGCAACGGACTTAAAACGACCAAATTAGGTCATTTTTACGAAAAGTATATTTATAAACGTTTTCACTTTATAAATATTATTTTACCAAAACGATTAGTCGGTGATTATGCTATATAGAATATTACGTGGTTATCAAAGTGCTATAATACTAGGGAGTTTCATAATGAGGCCTCTTCGGATGGCGTATCGACGAGTTGTTGGATTTACGATTTAAAGTGTCCTAACTCCTCGTACGTCATGTCATGACCTCTTAAATTATGATAGCCCGAACGATAGTACGATGTAACAACTATAGGATTATATAATGTTATTAATTAAAGTACTCGGTACTTATACGACCTATATTGAATTAGGTTGCATTCGGGAATAATCGTGAAGCATTCCCACACTTGATATAAATTATCAGATCACTCACTTGAGGTGAGTTCATAGCCCCACACTTTTTACAGTTTTACTGATTTACTATTATTTGGGGTGGAAACATGCTTTGTTTTACAAATTGGACGCAAGTGGATATTTTGCATTGATTACATGTTTGCCTAAGTAGCGATAACCCAAGTTAAGCCCATTATCATGAACTGTCAATTGCATAGATGTAGTTGGGAATTACATTATGTGAGCGCGAATGTTATTTAATAGATCTATTTGGGAAACGACCTCCCCGTTCGGGTGACTAGCTATCACCGGGAACGAACGTTATAGCATGTCGAATCAGGGATGTTTCGGGTTAGAACATCATTTCGGGCTGAGTAGCAATATTTTGCGAACAAGACTGTCGAGCTTCAGTGTCATGAGCTTAGTGTAAATGTAATCTGGTTTTGTGATTGTTTGCATATGTTGTAACATCACGGGAAAGTCTTGCGGTCCTGCATAATTTAAATACATAAACCTATGAATTCACCAACATTTTTGTTGACGTTTTAAGCAATGTTTTCAGGAGGTCAATAGGCACGAGGTGCCAAGGATGCATTGGGTTACGTTTTGGATTGCACGCTTAAAGACTTTTATATCATATTTTGGGAAATCTATGTCATCTTTTGTAATATTAAACAAGGAACAAGTGAAGCTATAAGCTTTTGTAATATGTCTTTTAATTAAATCCAATGTATCAATTTAAACGACTTTTTGTGTCGTTCTTATATATATCTTGTGCTGTTGATCTTGAAGTAACACGCCCCGGATCCTTATTCCGCTGCGACCCATTTTGGGGGTGTTACAGATTGGTATCAAGAGCCAAGGTTATAGAGAACCAGGTCAAAATGTTTTTGCTGGACTATAACCGTTTTCAAACATTGCATTCATAAAAAGGGTTTTTATGGGACACACTATTTGTTGCATTAGTGGGACTAGATGCATTCATAATTGATATACGTGGTTATAATATATTACGTATATTACAATAAGAGCCTTATATAATATACTCTTATAAGTTATTTCTTCTGGTCACAGTGCGATGTGATCTTATTTTATTTATGATGCATATGTTATGTTACGTTATGATTGTATTGAAATCTAACGGGTATTGTATTTTCTTGTGATTTAAGAACATGGCACCAAAAAGAGCCACAAGATCAACCCGAGTCCCACCAGTTACACCAGCTCCAAATGCAACAACCACAACTGTTACTGAGGCACAACTTCAGGCCTTAATTGATCAAGGAGTTGCTGCTGCAATGGCTGAAGCAGAAGCAAGCAGAGTTAGGAATGGCTACGACAGCAATGGTTCAGTACCAAGGCCAGCACAAGCTGCTCGTGCATGCTCTTACTCTGAATTCTTAAAATGCAAACCTTTGGACTTCAAAGGCACTGAGGGAGTCGTCGGACTCACTCGATGGTTCGAGAAAATGGAATCTGTGTTTAGCATTAGCAATTGCCCAGCAACTAGCCAAGTCAAATTCGCGACTTGCACTCTGCAAGACGATGCTCTTACATGGTGGAATTCCTATGTTAAGACCACCACTCCAGAAGTAGCTCATGCCATGCCATGGGCAGCACTGAAGAAAATGATGACTGATAAATACTGCCCATATGATTAGGGTTTTGGATTTAAAATGTAAAGTATAAGGTTTGTTTTATAAAAAACGTTATATAATGGTTTTCGTGGATATAGATAAGGTATTGATATTTGAAACATATTTGCTTGATTCATATTATATGTTATTTGACTTAACGTTTTGTGGGGTTTGTATTGGTAGTTGCGTGAGCTTGTTACTGTTGGTTATGTAAAATAGGTTTAAATAACTGGATGAATAAAAACAAAAACAAAATTCCCATGAAAATGGTTGTACTTAATACAATAAGTAGATATTACATTGATGAAAATTTAGGGTTGTTACATGTGGCGGTACAGAAACTGAAGAATGCCTTTGGAAAGAGATTCAGTTAAGCTTGGTTGACAATTCCAAGCTGAAAGTTGTCTATCTCTTTAACAGAAGATTGAAACATTTGTTTCACTTCTAGAAGGTTTACAAGGCGAGAAAAAGATTGCTTTATGTCAAAAGGAATAAAGCAATCTCTTTAGGAAAAGGTGCTTCTAAAGTTGGTATAGAAGTACAACAACTTTCCTTGAAGGACTGTGCCTGGTACTTTAGAGCACGTCTGTATTAAATGGTATCTCAACCACCCATTGGATGCATGACACGCGTACTAGGTTAACTTGTAAACCCTAATTTGCATATTAAAGGAAAGGGATTCCCAGATTAAATGTTATCTCTTCCAATTAATGTGATACACATTGAAGAGTTCATTTATCTCTCAAACAAACTGAATGGTACTACTGAAAGCTTAAGTTTCAGTTTAGTCATAAGTAGTTTGTTTTCTTACTCTATGTCATTCAACCACCTTGCTATTCTGCAAGCAAGGTGTGTCATAGATTCTTTATTTGATTCTATTAAGAACCTATACGTTGAAAAGTACTTCAGTATGTTTTAAACTTTTTCTTTATATTCTTCATATATATCTGTTTAAAACTCACATCGTTGCCATGGAATCTGATTAGTTTAATTTGATAAACCTTATATCAGATTCCAAGGGACCAACACAACAGCTACAATCTATTTAGTTGAAGGGTCCTGAAACATGAAATCATTTGGATAAAATAAGCAGTGAGGTTGTTTGTTTGGATTAATTTTCCAACTGAGAGTGAATTCAATTGGAATTCACGAACATAAAAAACATCTGTGAGTATCAAATGAGGAGTTAACTGAACTTCACCAACAATAGTAACAGTTTTAGAAGAACCATCTGGTAAATGAACTATGATTGGCTTTTTGAGAGTTTTGGTTGAAGTGAACAATTTTAATTTTGGTGACATATGATCTAAGGCAACTGTATCATTCACCCAATCTTTCTTAATGTTCATGTTTGGGTGACAGAATAAGGCAAAAGAAGCAGTGAAAAGGCACATGATACCTGCATGAGAAGTGCCTGCATAATTTTTGTCCTTCATTATGCCTTTCCCTTTGAACATTTTCATCATTTCTTAGCATACAACAGTAACCAATTTCTAATCCACTCCTCTATTTTGTCCAAAACCAAATTCATTCTCACATCTCATATCAAAAGGAGTTTCACCATGAAAGTGTTCATCAAAACCAGAATTAACATGAGCATCAATTT
>BQNB010008739.1:0-48685 GCA_026074375.1 Tanacetum coccineum
TTTGGCAGTTTTTGTCTGTTTTTGGTCATTTAAGCTCGTTTTTGAAGGTAAAAGATATGTGTAATTACGCACTTATCAAGAAGTAAGAATCGAACCCTTGTGGTTCACAAAGTAAGAAGTAAGACCGAACCCTTGTGGTTCATAGCAAGGAAAACCCGAACCCTTGTGGTTTATAGCAAGTTAAACCGAATCCTTAGGTTTATAGCAAGATTCCGAACCTTAAGATTCAAATAGCTAGTAGAACCTTTGATTCAAACCAGCAAGCAAGTAGGATCATCGTGGTTCATTATCAGAAAGAAAGGATCAATTACTTTGGTTAAAGCAAGCAAGTTAAACCCTAATTAGCGACTTGGTTAGGAGCGCGAAGGTTGATTAGCAAGTTGGTCAACGTTCGTACTGGGTAGCAAGTAGCCCAAACAGAAAGAAACTAGGTAGCAAGTAGCCTAGATAGCAAGTTTATTGGGTAGCAAGTAGCCCAAACAGCAAGGAATTTGATCGTAGATTCTAAGCAAGCAAGCAAGAGAAACTTCATAGTTTCTATATAAGCAAGGTACAGAAGCAAGAAAGAAGCAGATGGCGAGCAAGAAACAACAATAGATGAGAATGCAGAAAAGATCGTGGCGTCTATCAAACAATATTAAGAAATGGATACAATGCAATTAAAGTCGCGAAAGAATGCACGAAGTGGAAAAACAATAAGCAAGAAGAATCTCATCTCATCTATGACACTGACACTAAACCTACATTACTTTGAAGACAAGTCAAGACGCAGCGTTTGTGATTAGGGGGGAGAATGTTGGGTCAAACCGGGTCAAACCCACCCAACTGGGTAATCACACCCGCTGTCAAAGCAGTTACAAAAGAGCAGTTACAATGACGGTTACAAAGCAGTTAAATAACTGTTTTGACAGTTATTTCAAAGAGTCACAACGGTTCATTGAACCGACACAACCTTTAGATCATACCTATTCGTTTAGTATAAATAGGACCAGATTATGTAAAACAAACGTATGATGACTGTAATAATGCAAGAATCATCAGAATAATGATTGCTATGTATGACAGATTCTGTAAAGTTATAGCAAGATTCAATAGCAAGTTTATTTCTGGTATATTTTGATTCAAAGCTTTGTTTATTCCGATCCAAGATCAAGTTTTTTCCAACATTTGGCATCAGAGCAAGGTTTGAATAAACCGATATCATCATATACCAAGTTTTAAAGATTCTGCGTTTTTTTTAATCATCAGAAACGCACACCTTTTCGGACCAAAACAGTTTGCAAAGATCAAAACCAAACACAAATCGAAAAGTCATTTTTGTGTTTACACAAGGCGAATCCAACGATCGCTACCAGGCGATTGAATCACCGGCAACAAAGGGATTCATCCCTTGCAAACCTTGTTGTCAAGAACAACATTAAACCGAAAAAAACACAAACCCAGAAAGGGAAGTCATCATCAAACGGGCACCAATCAGAATCAAGAAGGAACGAACAAACCTGATTCTGAAGGAGATAAAGAACCGCACACCAAATCGATTCATAGAATCAATTCGAATTAGCAAGAAAGCCCCAAATCTTAGGCGGTTGGCAAGATCCCCAATTTGCGAAACCCTAGTTTTCGCACAAACAAATCAGGGAGTTTGTGGTTACGAACACAAGAAGAAGGTTAAAGCAACCATCTTTAATCGGTGGACAAACCACCAAGGCAAGAGGAGCAGTTTGTAATCAAGAAAGAGAGAAAGCTGATGTCTCCAAGAAAGAAAAAAAAGGCACGGTTTCAACTAATAAGAAAAGAAGAGGCGCAAGTTATAAGATAAAAAAAGGGGCACCGGGTTCTTAACCCTAGCAGGTTTCAAAAAAAAACCATCGAACCCTTTTATTTTATTTTCTTTACAATTATACCCTATTAGTTTTGTTTTAGAAAATACCTCTTTTAAATATAAGTTAATATATCTTTCAACTTTTTTGAAAAATATATTAAAGTAAGCAAGATATAAAAAAAACGAGTTTTGTTTTTTTATCTAAAAGGAAAAATATTTTTTTACTTTTAAAAAATACAAATTAGCAAGATAAACCGAATCATTTGTGATTCATAGCAAGTCAAATCGAACCCTCTTTGTGGTTCATAGCAAGTCAAACCGAACCCTTTTTGTGGTTCATAGCAAGTCAAAACCAAACCCTTTTGGTTCACAGCAAGTTAAACCGAACCCTTAGGTTCTTAGCAAGTCAAAAATCGAATCCTTAGGTTCATAGCAAGATCCGAGCCTTAAGATTCAAATAGAAAGGATCAATTATTTTGATCAAAGCAAGAAATATCCAGATTAGCAAGTAGGTCTGGTAAACACAATATTGATTAGCAAGTCGGTCAATATTAAGCAAGATTAGCAAGAAAACCTGGTTAGCAAGTTGGCCAGTAACAAGCAAGAATTTTGATCTTCTGATCAAACTCAAGAGCAAGAAATCAGAATCATTTTTGATTCTAAGCAAGCAAGCAAGAGAAACTTCATAGTTTCTATACAAGCAAGAGTCGACAAGAAAGAAACCGGTGGCAAGCAAGAAACAGCGATAGATGAGAAAGCAGAAAATACAGTGAAGGAATGCACGAATTGGAAAGACAAGAAGAAAGACAAAGAGCAAGAAGCACTTCTCATCTCAGAAGACACAGCGTTTGTGATTACGGGGGAGAATATTGGGCCAAAACCCAATCCGGGTAATCACAACCCGCTAGAAAAACCCGCTGGACCAAATGACAGTTACAAAACAGTTACATAACTGTTTTTGACAGTTATTTCGAAGAGTCACAATGGTTCATTTTGAACCGACACAACCTTTAGATCATACCTATTCATTTAGTATAAATAGGACCAGATTATGTAAAACAAACGTATGATGACTGTAATAATGCAAGAATCATCAGAATAATGATTGCTATGTATGACAGATTCTGTAAAGTTATAGCAAGATTCAATAGCAAGTTTATTTCTGGTATATTTTGATTCAAAGCTTTGTTTATTCCGATCCAAGATCAAGTTTTTTCCAACATTTGGCATCAGAGCAAGGTTTGAATAAACCGATATCATCATATACCAAGTTTTAAAGATTCTGCGTTTTGTTTTGAATCATCAGAAACCACATACCTTTTTCGGACCAAAACAGTTTGCAAAATCAAAACCAAACGCAATCGAAAAATCACTTTGTGTTTATATCAGGCGAATCCAACAAGTGCTACAAGGCGATTGAATCACCGGCAACAAAGGGATTCATCCCTTGCAAACCTTGTTGTCAAAGAACAACATAAACCGAAAAACATAACTCAGAAATTAAAATAAGGGTCAGGCACGATTACAGGTTTTTAAACCAAGATTCAAAACAAAAAAAGGAACCAACATCGAATCAAAAACAGAAGTCATCATCAAAGGGGCAGAAAGCAAGATCAATAGAAAGAGGAACGAACATACCTGTTTAGAAGAAACAAGTATCGCACCCTCAATCAGAATCATAAATTGATTCGAGTTAACCACAAAGCCCCAAATTCGCAGACGATTTGAAAGATCCCCAAACTTGCGAAACCTTAAACTTCGCAAAACAATCAAGGGAATCTAGCAAGAAGATCAGAACACACTCGCAAGAAACAAGAACGGGTTAAACCAACCGATTAATCGGCCGTTAACCACCAAAGCAAGAAGAAGCACGAAAACCGTACCACCAAATTTTGTTGCATTCCTTGTGAGAATAAGATTTGGACAACCTCTTATATCATTTCGTCAAAGGATTCCATAAGATTAGATGGGAGTATACACAAGAAACCCTCTCATGTATGCCTAGACATACCAATCCATGAAAAGAAGCTAGAATACGAATTTTATAAGGAGTGATACCTTCGAATGGTGGTAAAGGGCGGCGTGTGGGAGTTAAACCCTTATCACTCGGTGGCGCTTCGCAGTCGATGGTGGCAAACTCCAGTGATTTTTCTGTTTTAGATAAAACCAGAAGTTTAAGGTTGTATTGATGGTGGTCGATGTACATGTTTTGAAACATGTCCGACATAAGGAACACGCCATCGAGCGCCTATATTCTTTCGCCCCCCCAACTCCCCCCCCCCAAGCCAACAGATTTGGCTGGAACTCTTGGTAGTATTTGGTTCAATATGACGTCATGTGGAACATGCACCTCCATTATCGATCTCTTTTTGTTTATGTTTCAATAACTATAGGGTTTAGAAAAAATATAAATAATGTAATTAGACGTAGGTTGTTGGTTTTTTTAAGAGCAGATTCTTATTATCTAATTAATTTATGCAAGGTGAAGATATGCATGTTTTAAATATAATATATTTGAGGAATATAATACCTTGAAGTATTTTCTTGAGAAATATAGTTTAAACAGCAAAAAGAACGCCCCGCGTTGCGTGCGGGCTAATTTTTTTTCTGAATAAATTTTTTTACGTTTCGGGGTTTTTTTAGGGCGATGTTTATGACGGAGCTAATTTTAATATGGTTTTACATAGTACAAAAAACTCCCAATCTCGATTAGTGAATTATTTTCTATAAAAATTTATTAACATTACATTACAAACCCCAACACTAAACTATAAAACTATTTCTCAACCCACCCCCCCTTCCTCCTTCAACCCATAACCCCCTCAATAACACCCTACCCCTCATTTCTCCCTACCAATAAACCCAAAACCCCACTCCTCCAAACCCCCCCCCCAACCCCCACACACCTCCAATTTTAGATCCATCAAGATACCACAAAAACTACTTCACAACACCACCACACCTCACTCCAATCTCTACATCTCTTCAATACCACTATAACCCACCAACCCAATACCCAACCCATCCCAACACACCCCTATAATGTGTGTGTACTCATCTCTACTCCACTCACATCTAATCTAAACCACCACCACCCCACCACACCACACCCACCCAACCCCATCCCCACCCCACCACCCCACCCACCCACCCCCTATGTTTGATTAATCAAATCTTTTGCCCCCCACCCCACCCCCCCCCAATTCCCCCCAATCCCCCCCCAACCCTACAAACCCCCCTCCCCCCCCCCCCCACCCCCCACCCCCCCCCCCGCCCCGCCCCACTTTACAAAAGCTCAAAACAGCCGCTATGTACTCTCTAAACTGATTCATTATGCATAACTGATTCACAGGCACTTAAATGAAAAATAATGTATCCAGACTGATATATTAATTTTCTTGTTTGTGTAACTACACACGAGGAGATGCTATCGGTGCAAGCACTTGGCACCATAACTAGGGAGCAAATATTGGTGCAAGTCCTTGGGGGTAAGCAGGGCGGACATCCGCCGGGGCAGGGGCAGAAAGGTCGTTGAGGTCGGGTTCTCAACCGCGTTTGGCTCGCAAGACCAACGCACTCCATTCTACTCCCATCAATAGATAAATGAGGTCGTGCATCTTGTTACCCAAAGAGAAGCGAACCGGAAGCAAAATAAAGATTTCGAGCGAATGGGTTGCCTACCTTTCCCATCACAGGCTATTCAAGAGTTAGCACCTGCTTCTGGTTCCGCGAGTGGGAACACTCTGCGAGCGCAAGATCTTTTCTCGATCTTTCCCCCCCCCCCCCCCCCCGGCCCCCCCCCCCGCCCCACCCCCCCCCGTCCCCAACATGCGCGGACCCCCCCATCCCTACGGAGCGATCGAGGATAGGGGAACTGGGAATGGTGGGGATCTATGGGCATGACAGTAGTGTTTCTTGCATAAACTTTAGTTAGGTGTTGTTACGGATATTTGTGGTTATGTATGGATTTGCGAATATTGTTGTCTTTTGTTGGATGTTTAGGCGTATAACTATGTTTTAGGATGTTGTATGAACTGTGGTATGTAGGCGAATATGTAATTTTGGCAAATCTTTGAATGTTGTGTGTGGATTTGCATTATTTGATACACATTTTGGACTACATACTATTGTGGTATACATGTAGATTTTTTTCCGAAAAAACCTGGAAAAGCTACATATTACAGCAAAAATGTGTGGGTGGATTTGGCGAGGACATGTCCTCCCTTAATGTCCTCGCCGTAGCCTGATGGGCACAGCCTTTCCACGTCACTAAAACCCTATTACTTTAACATAAAAATAATTAATTTAATTAAGTAATCGTGTCTAGTTGTAAACATTTGGCGGAGAACCCAAAAATTAGGAGACATGTCCTCGTTAAAGATCTGTGGGCCCTGCTTGTTATCTTTGACTAAGAAAATTGTGGGGATAAAGAATTGAATCCATCGTCGCTAATGTTTTTGGCTACGAGGCTTTGGCGACTACAGAAGGGAGGACCTGTCGTCGGCAAAGATATTTGGAAACGACATGTCCTCTCGGGGGCGATAAAAGGTCCTCCCAATGGGGGTAATTCTACTGGTGGTTATACCCACAACAGGGTTAAGATAATCAACGGTTACCGAATATCACTTAGAATCGTGAAATCACTTTTCTAAGAAGACTATTCGACCCTATGTGTGGGTTACGGAATACCTTCTTGAGATAAAACCATGTGTTTGTATTTGTTTTGGCACAAAGCAAGAACCCTTCGCTTCTAAGTGTTTATGTTTTCTGTCTCATTTTCATGCATTTTGAATTTCCTATTTTTAGGAAAATACTCAAAGATGGTATATAGGAAGGGGATAACATGGCTACAATCCCCCTCACAATTTATAGCACAGAATTGTAGCCAGTTGGCTACAATTAATTGTAGCTAATGTTTCCCCATATAGGAATTATGAGAATTAATCAGCTCATTAGTCGCCCCACAATTGTCCTCAAAAAGCTCACTCAGGAGCACACATGCTGAAGTGACTAGAGACTCAAAGAATCACTAATGAGATAACTCGTTGAGGATACATCTTCTGATGATGTTACTAATCTTTCAGCTTATACTCAAAAAGTATGAGCTATATTCCCACGCATTCGGTTTCAATATAATTATATCTCACTAATAGTGAAATCAGACATTTCCACTAGAAGTGTCAGTTAGTGGTTTGGCGACCAATGGGTGTACAACTCCAAACCTTCAAAAACTCATTTTCATGTGTGACCTGGAAGCCCTCAATTGCACTAAATTTTCCAACAATCATCCTTCAATTTACTCCAATATTTTGCATGAAATTAAACATCAACAAAAACCAGTGCATAAACAAATAATTATCTTGAAGATTGGAATTTCACCCCCACCCCCCCCTCTCCCACCCCCCACCCCCCCTCCGCCCCCCCTGAGAATCGAGTGTGCTAAGATTGCCCCTTCATCCCATTGGATAACTAAAGATAACATACACACTACACAAAGTTTTCAAAACACTTAAACTCCTAACACAAATTATCAACCATGTATCATATCCTATTAATGGAATGTTACAAGAGCTAAAAAACCTAAAAAGATAGTATCTGACATTACATTCAACATAATACATAGGTTAGTTCTTCTTTTTTATTGAGTATAAATGGGGTCCGTTATTGGGTCTTATGCATGGTTCCACTATGAGTTATAAATGGTACTAACTTTGCAGGTATGGGTAATGAAGGGAACAAGAGTGTATGGTCAAATGAACCGTAGCTCACATTATTAGTTTGGAAGCCATAGGTATTTGGATGATGGAAAGGTTTTATGATGATATGCTTTAAACAAAAACTCATTATATGTGACACTGAAACTTTCCTATAAAGTTATGAAAATGTCAGGGAGTGTCAAAGATCTCCGAGGTTTAACAAGTAGTGTCGAGTTGGTAGAGAGATTGGCTTCACCTTCAGATTTGTTTGTCCTATGATATCACATCGAGTTTTGAACATTTGGGTTTGTTTGGATTTTATGTTTATTTCCAGTTGATATCATAGACATTTTGGGGATAAGGAATGTCATGTACCTGCATATAGAACCTTATCAGATGTACGTTTTTTTCATAATCGAAATCATGAAAAATGTCTCATAATCATCTGTTTACTAAAAGTCATAAAACCGCGAAAACAACTACACTTTTTACTAATTGCATTGGATAATGTCATTTGCCCCTATGGTGTTAATCCCACTTCAATGAGGATTTCATATTCACTTCTGTAGCTCACCGAATGTAAAAATTTCTGTGAATGGATTTTTCGGCAATAAAAAGTGAGTTCATCATAACATGAATCTAAAAAATTGATATCAGAAACAACCAAAGAATTCAGATAGTAAACATTTCAAATTTCCAATATCACATATGAAAGGAAAAGTTAACTCGATGTATATCTCTTGCTTCTATATGAAACTCATATAAATAAGTATTTCTCTACAGCATATAACAATAGATACATACAGGATTTGTTGCACAGCCATAATACATCACATTTGCACATTCCAAAAGAATTTGAAAAAAATAATATGTGTACACGGATGGTGATTGTATAGCACTATCTGCCAGACATGAGGCTCACAAGAGTCTGGTTATCATAAAAGGAGCCAACATCCCAGTCTTCTGTGGATGACGAGAGAGTCATCAGTGCGACCACAATAGATCTCATGCTTGGACGCAATTGTGGATTCTCATGTGTGCAAGCTTTTGCAAGCTGAGCCATCTGCAAACAAGTTCAAAGATTCTGTCATCCATACGGGTACGTCCATGCAACACACCTAAGAAAATGTTACTTGTGCACTACGAGGGTGGAAAATTGAACACTTGTGTATTGGGTAACTTTTTAGTGTGGGTCAGAAGTGACAAACAGTTCGCCCCGGACTTGACTTCCCCGCAAGCACAATTCTTATTATTTTTTATGGATTATCAACTTAAGGTGCTAATTATTATTATAGGTATATGATTACAGATGACTTTCAAACCGTTTTGACCGGCCCCCTCTCGTGTTCTCTTTATAAGTTTGAGTCTGTTTGACCCATTCAACCATCAGAGGGAAGAAAAAAAATCAAGTCATTAGTACCAAACTACCAATGGGTTAACATGCCAAATAACTGAAATCGCACATTGCATAAATGGACTTGTTTATCCTGCCCGCTAGTTTATAAATGAAATTGTTGGAGTTATATCAAGATGTCTTCTTAAATGGCACTTCCAAACAGACAAGATTTACCTTACGAACTGAATCCAAGGGATAGTTATCCCCCATCCTAGGATCAATAATTTTAATCAGGTCGTCTTTTGGATCTGGCTGACTAAGGACTTCATCAAACTGCAGCTCATCAAAGTTGAACTTGTTAGTTGCTATTAAATAAGCTAACCATTAGCATCTTTTGAAAGTATGTTATAAATCAGCTTAAACGACGTGTGCAATTTTCTTACCAAGGCAACTAGGCCCTTTGATTCAGTTACAGAGCCATTTGCTTTGACTATGGCTTCCTTCGCTGAAATAAGCTCATAAAGTACAACCCCAAATGCATACACATCTACCTTTGGAGAAACATCACCATATTGGTGTACCTGAAATGGAAATATTTGGGAACGTCTTCACCGACTAGAATCTCACAAATAGGCGAAATAAATGACCCAGTTTGATCTACATGTCCAGGTAGAGGTGGCAAAATGGGCGGGTCAGGAGGGTAGGGTAATGTTTTTGCATGTACGCGTCAAACGAGATCAGGTTGGGTTAGCCCAGAACACTTATGTTTCCTAATTTTTTGAACTTATAACAAATCTTATATTATTACTACAATACAATAGCAACCTCAAATTTTATGCTTGAAAAGAATTTTGTCCACTTTCGAACCGTAACTCATTTGGCCTGTTTCCCTTTAAAGGTCTAATTTTTTATTTTACTCTTGTGAATCAGTTAACTAAAAATAACCCGATTCGACCCAATTAACTTACCATTGATAAGTAAAACTGGGGGGGGGGGGGTCAAAATTGCCACCTCCAAAAGTCTTGATGCAGTGAACCCACATACAACTATTGGCCTTTTAGTATAATAACATGATTAACCATCTGCTAACAAAGTGAATGTTCATAAAGAAGGATGATTTACTCTGGTGCATATATCCGCAATGTCCCCACAAAGACGTGTGGCAAGATGTACTTCCTACTCATTTTGCTAAAAACCAATGAGTTGAATCTCCCTCCATTTTTGCTTATACATTTTTCCAATCAATATTCAAACGTGTGCAGGTGTGGCGAACGTAAGCCTGCAATACTTGAGCTGGATGCTTATCTCAATCAACAGTTTTGTGTATTTGAAGCAGCTCCACAGGTATGTATTCTGGGATTTAAGTGGAAAATAGAGACCACATTATTTCTAATACCTCAAGCCCAGATTAACTTCCAACTTTCCAAGCATGTCCAAAATGCAAATTAACTTTAAAAAACATTTCAAACTTCCCATAGTAATAAGTGGGCAGTTTGTTTGGAGTATGGGTTTGAAAAAATGGGCTTGATACCCATAAAACTCATGCATTATTCATACCCACCTATTCTGATTCCCCTCTTCTCATATACAAACCCATAGTGATTTGGCAGTGTAATTTATAAAAAAAGTGCCATCCAATTTTTTTTGAATAAAATTATTCAGGAGGTTTATATGCTTACACTCCTGGAGATTTTGACCAGTTTGACCCATATGTCTTGTTTGAGCAAACGTTGTAATTTTACCTGTTTGAGCCATTATAACAGAATATTACGCGAATTGACCCATGTACAAGTAAATGGGTCGGAATTGCCTCCTCTAGATTCATGTTCACAATTTTGCCTTATTCTTGTCATTATGTAAATAACCTTGACATCATTCTCAAGGAATAAACCAGATAAGAAACAGATGAGGCGTAAAATTGTTATTATGTCCTAGTCACTGTTTTATTACAAAAGTTGTGCAGTGTTACATGGTCAATGACTGCAATGCAATAATTTCAGGATTCAAGAGGGGCTTATGCCAAAAAACCAGCGCTAGATTACTTTTTGTGATGAAGGATTTTACTGATATACTGAAAGCTTCAACAACAAATTTTATGGCTCGTGAGCAAAAATGATTTTCACAGAATTGTTTGGGAAGCCCTTTTCCTTATGTGGTTTTTTGACTCCATTTTTTTGCTCATGTATCATTGAGTTCATTTGCATGTTTCAGTTGTGCACATACAAGGTGTTTGTTTGTATTGATGAACTACAGGCACATAACTGACTTGAACCCTCACGGGTCTAGATTTCCAGATTACTTTGGATTCAAGAATATGTTACTAAAGAAAGAGCATTGCTAATTTGCTATATCTTCCTACATAATCCTCCTACTCGTCCTCCTACCCACACAATCATACAACATGTGTCGTGCACTAATTCTTTATCTTGATTTAAGTCATTGATCTTTCCGCACAATCATACAACATGTATGGGTCACTTTTTGATCTTCTTTTATCTTTGATTTGTATGTACTGCATTATTTGCAGATCAGATTTTCTTATTTGGTTGTCACATTATAATTTCTCTTAAATAAATATAGATTCTCATTAATAAGAATTACTGGGTAGGTTTTTTCAGAAAGTAAGGTATATGCTTGTACGTTATAATGACATACGATCAAGTTATATCATACTAGACGGAAACCGAAACTTTCAACAATACATAAACCGAAATGTATAGAACGTGTATTAATATCATTGGTGGTATTACTACTAGCGAACATAAAATTTAGGGGTGGAAAATCTAAACCACCCAATCCCTACTCGATGTGTATAGGTAATAGAAAGGACGGCCCCAAAAAATATGCAATTGTTGGAGGAAAAATTTCCTCTTTATCAGAAAAAACTGAAAAAAGTAATACAAAACAAAGAAAACATAAATCGGGTTCAAATTGGTACGTCATAGACAATACACCAAAGCACGAACACACCCCAAACTGGTTTGTTTATAGGAATGCTTGCAGAAAATTAATGACCGGAAACCAACTATTGGGAGTGTTATCAAGCAAACCATATGCTGCAACTCAGACCAAATTCTGTTGGAAAATAGCACACTCAAAGAATAAGTGGGAATGGCTATCAGAAACCTCGTTGCAGACTACACATTTAGAATCAGCATCTGTACATTTAATCATGTCTAGGAATACATTGACTGGTTACCTTAGAGCTTAGACCATGGAACCTAATCATGTATCTACGTCATTTCACACATTCAAAACCGAAAAATCTTTTAATCTGCCTTTGGTTGACTTCCGTTTAACCTTTACTTCTCCAGACGAATAAGAGCAGGAGGAGGGACATAAAAGAACTGTGCAAAACTATCCGACCATTATTATTTATATTGGAAACACCATTCACATATAAACACAAATATCTAATTTATATATATAATGCATTTCTCTGTTTTTCAAGGCAATCATATTAATTAAAATGAAGTAGCTAATATGGCGCTAGAAATAATGACACTGTCACGATAATTCGGGCTAAAACAACCCTAAAACTACACCAACCCTACACTTGCACATGTGAAAATCAAAACAATCGAAGGAGGAATCCCACGCAATCCAAACCCGACCAACCAAACGCGTAACAACTTAAATGCAGTCAGTTGGTACTCTGAAAAACGGGCAAGAAAATGCATCTAGCTTTTTAATAACCAAAACTTTGCATATGGAAGACTTGAATAGTTGAATGTGTATCAACTCTTTGATCTCTATACCTTGTCATCGTCTTCAATGAATGATAGAATTTGACTCATCAAGTAAGAGTAGCGTTTCATGTACGAATTCACTTTTAAGGATCCAAAACTTCCATTAATCCCAACACCACTGATTCGCCCTGAAGAGGGTTCATAAACTTGAAGTATAGACGAGTTTGTATCATCGATATTTTCAATTATAACTTCACCGTTCTTTCTTAACTCTAATACTCTATAACGCACCCAACTATGTGTTGCCTTGATACTTAACATCTTAGTAAACGACTTGGTAACACCCTCCTTCATTATCCATACATCACAAAACCTTGTCTCACCATCATTATAATAATATTCAAACAAACCAAGAGACTCATAGACCTTCGAGAGCACTAATCCGTTCGTTTGTACTAACCTACCTGGAAGATACACTACACCAAACTCATCACTCTTCAAATCAAACGAAATGATCATATTAGACAAAATTCCAGGAGCCAATTCTATATTATCATAAGCACGCCAATAAATAAACCCCTCAACAAAAACATGATTAAATGTCAAATGACAAGTTCTAAAAGTCGGCGGAATGTTAGACACAGTTTTCCAAACATGTGCACTTAACGTAAAAACCTCAACCTCCCAATTAATTACAGCCGGAAAACCAATAGTATTGATTCTAACAAGCTTAGGGTCACTAGTGTTGGGAGAAACCCCAAAACCAATATAAGTATGTAGATTCCGTAGATGCAATATAAGTATAAAAAGATCAATAATATTTCATATTTTTTAATATTTTATCCTAATATAAAAAAACACTTTTTTTATCCTAATATAAAAAAACACTTTTTATTTCAATAGGTATTTGCTAATGGCCCCAGGTTGACAATCACAGATGTATCCAGAAAATGACCTCCATCACCAATTTAGTGTTTTGGACTTTTAGGGGCTATACATGTTGCAACAGGAAGTCGTTTGTATCCATTGAGCTTTATAAATCTGGACATCTGGTATATAGGGAGTATATTTTTTTTCTTCAGAAAACCAGCTTGAAATTTCATTTTAATAGGAGATAGTAGTATTCAATTTACCACAAGAAAGTTGCCATCTAGCGATCACGGTAAATAGTGCCACTAGAAGTGAAAAAGTGTGCTAAGGTATACATGGTCAAAAAATGTCAATGCACGTGTTACACATAAAAGTGCTATCGATGAAGATCTGTCTATGACGATTATGATCTAAAATAACTAAAGTAGGGGTTGCACATCATAACTTAAGATATCGTTGAGTATTTTATTAAAAAGTCTAGAGCTCATACAATACCTGCGCCTAAACTTTTCTTCAGGATATTTAGGTTCATACTCGTCGTCGCCAAAATAGTCGTCGATTAGCCTTTGTTCCGCCTCTTCTCGTTCACGATATATGTATGTCCTCCTCCTCTTTGGACCATCACTCGAACCATCAGCTTCTTGCTCACACAAACCCACAAAATGTTGATACGACTCATAATCCCGCAAATATCGATCATAGTCGGGTTGAAAGATCGCATAATAATGATCGTATGTGTCGGTTGGGTCGAAATCGTTGAGATTATTTTGATCCATATTTGAAAGAAAAAAGAGAAGTATTGATGTAGAAGATGTATTGAAAGTGTGTGTGTATGAAGTATGAAATAATAAGGGGGTATTTATAGGATTTTTAAAAGGGTAAAATTAAGGTTTTGGGGGTATTTTTTTGAAAAACCGCTCCCCCCCAACGGTCCTCCAACGGATACTTTAAAAAAAAATTAAGTTTCGCGTGAGCTGTTAGCCATGGCGCGAGAAGGCTTGGTGCCAGGCTGGGAGTGGTGCGCCATGACCTTTTTTCGCGCCAAGGCTTGGCGCCAGGCTAACAGCCGACCACTCCCTCCGCTCTAATTAGCTCTTTTATTTATCACAAGTCAAAGGTACTAATTCTATTTAACTCTTTATGAGTGACTAACCCGCATACAAGTTTATTATTAAGTCTACCGATACTTGGTGCACCAAAAAAAAAGACTAAACTAGCCTTAATAACAAACAAGCTAAGCTAGTACCAGAATTACCAACCTAGCCTTAAGCACCTTAACTTCAACTCCTAAGTAATACCATCTTTCCGGTTATCAATATTGAGCAAATCCAAACACTAGCTGACGAAACTTGCTCAATGTAACCAGTTTAGTAAACACATCAACATGATTGTCTTTGGTTTCAGTCTTTTTCACTTTGATTCTCCTTTCAATACGAATAAAGTGATAAGGAACATCTATGTGTTTAGTCCGGTCATGATATACTTGGTCAGCAGATAGCACTCATGCTATCGCAAAACAAGTTCTTGATCTTGAGGAAAACCAAGATCTTCAATCAAACCTTTCAACCAAATTCGTTCCTTAGCCACTTTTGTTAAAGCCATGTATTCGGATTCGGTGGTAGATAAAGCAACTGATGGTTGTGATGTAGCTTTCCAACGTATAACCGAATTTCCAATAGTAAAATGGTTGTAATGTAGCTTTCCATGTATTCGGATTCGGTGTTTTACTGATTTCATTTTGGAGACTTTTTCATGCAAAAGTTTGAATGAATGTAAAGATTAAATCTAAAGAAAATTTAGCGGGGGGGCCCCCAATTTATTTGGTTAAATAAAAGGTGTGTTGTGCTAATGGGTCAAAACCTTATTGGTATCCTTATCATCCAATTTATTCTGACGCTTAAGTAGAGAATATAAATTAAATGGGTCTTCCGAAAATGATATGGATACTTAAGAACGCCGATGCAATGAAAATAAGTGAACACTAAAGTTTACGACTCACCTAAATGTTATTAGTAGATATAGATTAACCACTTATCATTACTCAACGCGCTATTAGCTTTAAGGTTTTATTTTTATTTTTACTATTTATACGTTCTATCTATTAGCTTTAAGAATGTTTTTGACAAAATTGGTATTTGTGTAAAGGTTTAGATAATTAAAGAATTAAAATGTTAAAGAATTAGAATATATGGGATTTGACATCTTAAAGGAAATGGAATTTGAAAAATATAACACATGTTCGGTTAAAAGAAAATTAAATAAAAATTTAAAAAATTATAAATATATTAATAAACTATAATTTAACCCCAAAACACTCATCTTTACCATCTAATATTTATATAAAAGAGGGTTTGTCAAATATCATCTTGCCCCAAAACCCTTAAACATAAAACACGTGGCTTTATGGATTTTTAAGAACCGTCGGATCAAAACCTTCACCATATACCCCGCCTAAATCTTTGACATAGTATTCTTTTAGGTTATTCTTATCAAATAACCTCCACCTTCACACACCATTCGGATTCATTAACCTAAAATCATCCACACAAACCAGCCGCCTGAATCCAATAGCCTTTCCATCATTAAAGATCCGATTAAGTATTGATCTTTGATGATTGAAAGATTATCTTATTCACAAAACCAAAACGAATTTGATAAATAAAAAGGTCAAAACAAGATTCAATCCATAACAAAAACATCCAATGATTCACCAAATCAAAACAAATCGCCTGATTAATCGCCTGAAGAACTCGATATGAGTTGTCACTAATGATTTAAATAGATGTTTTTCTTCATCTTCATGAAGGTACTTTTTTCTTTTCTTTTGTTTTGATTGTTGGTATAACATAATCGGGTATATAATCTTTTGTTAATGGATTTTTTTTAAAGTTTAGTTTGATATGCTCTTGACTTATTGCAATCGTGTCTAAATAGCTGATTAAATTACTTTTCTATGTCCACAGTTACAAATACACTAATTGGATAGCCTCTATGCAGATCCTGAAAGAAAGGTATTTTAGTCTTTAATTATGTTACATGTGTAAACTGAACATGATACTCATCGTGTTCCATTTTATGTTTTGTGTTTGTTTGTTTTTGTAGAATTTTAGGGTCGCTCATATATTCAGAGTCGCTAATGATTCATCAAATTTTTTTTACAAAGGTATGTTTTTATCTAATTCTATGTTTATCTTACCAACCAACAACATACAAATTGCTGATGTTCTTTCAAATATCGCATTGACTTCGATTTTTGATATTTTTTTCTTTTCGACTATTCAATATTGCATCGTATTTATACTCTGATGTAAAACTTTAGAACAACATACATTGTACCATTCCTAATGAGTTAGGCACCGATTATAGCTATGCCAGAACTATAAATTATTTACAGTTGTTGTGGCTTAAGTTTTGAACCGGGAGCAAGGATAGCAATAAAGCAGATTTTCTAAACATCTCGATGTGTTGCAAAGAAAGTAGATAATTCTTCTAATGTGAGTTCACATGAAAATAATTATGATTTAATGCATCGTGAATCATGATCCTTTTCCTTAATTTATATTTGAATTGTTTGTTTCAGAAATTTTTTAGTATTTTTAGCATGGTTGTGATTGTAACTTTATGGTGATTATGCAGCATCGACAATAAAACCCACAGCTGTTGGTGCAGCCAAGGTTTGTACTAAACGTATACTTAATATTTATACATATTTGTGATTTTTAGGTTGTCTTAAGCTATTAATTCTTTTTTCCTTACATAATACAAGTCATCTTCTAATGAAACCTCGAGTTATGGTTCTTCATTCGATAAAGAATAGCATCAAAAGAAAAAGGCCAAGGTATTCTTCTAGAAACTACTAAAAATTTCACTAATATAGGTTAATATAAGTTTTGTCAAGATAAGTCATAAAGTGCGCGCATGTAGTGAGAATTTGAATGCTTACAACATGCCTCAATGGGTTTTATTCATATAGTTAAAATCGTAAACGTGTGCAAGGTATGTAGATATAAGATCAAATATATCATTGTCTTCAACTCTTCTTGATGGTACGTTGAAGCTAACGGTTTCGTGTTTATTCTTGATTTCTTTTTCAGGTGTTTTAAACAGTCTGGGTGAGTCAAATGTGGAAGGAATTATAGGGAAAATGTCTACGATCTTCCAGGTTAACTCTATAACTTTACTACTGATTCACTAAAAGTCTAAAGAAAAACCATGTAGTAGATTGCCCTTTTTTATTGGTTTGTTGGGATGACACAGTTTCTTAAAACCATTCACGTTTAACTCTATAAGTGCTTGATGTATTTCCCTAACAAATCCCACTTTATCATTTATTCTAATAAGTTGGATACAATATTTAAATATAGAATAATTTTAATGCAAAAAAGATTATTAGTATTATTGTCTAAAACAAGACTTAATCAAAGGAACTTCACTACAGTTTGCACATCATGAGCGTCTTATGAGTGAGTGGAGAGCCGCAAAAAGGATCAACAAACTCAAGGTTGCATCTTTTTTCAAATAATAAACAGGATACTCCCCGACGCAGCGTTTGACAACCAGGTGATTGCCATTTTCCTTTTTAGCTCTTTTCTTTAACAATACAAGCTTTGATCAGTTACCTAAGAATAATAATGTTCCTGTTTAAAATATAATAACAATTTATAGATTGTGCTTATCAAAATATACAGGATCTTGTGAGCGGGGAGCTACAAAAATGATCAACAAACTCAAGCCTGGAAATGACAATTAATATGTGCCTATAATGCCAAGACTGGGTACTTGTTAAAAAGTTTCATGTCAAGTGAGTGTTAATTAAAATGGAACCCGAAAACGTGCTCACATAGTGATTGTTAAAGCACATTAAATTGGTTTTTGGAATTGATTTTAAAGTGTTTTTGTGCAGTCATTAATACGTGCCTATACTTTGGATGCCAACCCAACCCAAAGTCACCACACAAACAATAAACCTTGCATATTAGGGATCCTAAAGTCTATTATTTTCGTTCAAAATCCAAATTGTATAAGGATCCATCTCCGTTTACCCGTTTCTTTATTTTGTTTCCATCCAAAGTCCAATCTGTATGTAAAAATCATTATTTCACTCGACCAACTTTACGAAATAACAAAACTGCAATTGTTCTCTTATTATTGTAGGCAAGACAGAATATGTCTATGTTTATATGATGGGCTATGCGCAGCTCCTCTGGAGGTACAATAACCAGAATCATTGTTTGATACAGTTGATAGTGGAAAGGATTATGTATAGGAAATTCTGAAATATAGATCCTTTTAATATTTTACACACCGACAAGATGTAGGACAATGAATGCGATAAAAAAATAGGAAGGAACATAACTGATTTTTTTGGGTCATGGGATTCTGGAAGCGATAAGCTTATAATAGTGTTTAAAGATTGCTATATGCATTTGTACTCAAACACATGATTATTTGTTATGTATTATGTTTCGTTACGGTAGTAACTGACACATAAACTATTAGTTTTTGCATAGGTTATAACTGATTTTCAACTTCTGGTGATTTCTAAAATCCATAAATATTTTACTTTTTATTATGGTCCCAATAAGGACATAAGTGGAAACATGACGGACCACTATTTATAGTGGTAAAACCCTAATACCCTAAACTCACAAACGGGCTTGGGCCTATTTAATTCACTAATACTCTATAAACTATTTATAGAGTAACATGCCTAACCCTAACCCTATTAGACCCAACCCTACAATTCGGGCTTGGGCCTAATCCATCTAATATAATGTTGTGCCTTTGCGATATCAAATCGATAGACAAGATAAATATAAGAGTAAGAAATAATAAGGAATAGAAAGAACACAAGACGACTGAAATTATGCAAAGTTAAGTTATACTTTGAGTAACAAAACTATGGCTGTGAATAAGCTAATTGATTCATTGGATGTTACTTAAGAAAAAGAAATATAACGGATACAAAAATTATTAAATTGGTTTTTGGAGTTGCTTTTAAATGTTTTGTGTAGTTGTTACGTTTTAATATAGTGGAAAGATATTTATGAGGGTGTTTGGGAATCCTAATCAAATTGCTTATGAGATTATCTGCAAGTAAAATGAAATGACTTATATTAATAAGCAATAAGTAATTTTAATTAGCAGTCCTAAACACTCTTAATCATAAATGTGGTTTGCTTTACAAACTATATTGAGTCTTTGTTGATTATTAAATTAATAATATTGCTTATTGGTCACTAATATACTATGATTAAGTTGCTAAACAATAAGCAAGTTATTTGGTCACTAATATTCTTGAAGCTAGCCGCTCATTGGGCGGGCCTTGAGGCTAGTATATATATAAGATACATGCAACCAGCCGTGAAGTACGGGTAAATCAATCCTCGTAAAACTCTACTACTTTAACGTTGCTCATAAACTTTTGGTAATATGTTTGCGATAACATGCTTATATTGTTAACCAATAATATTTGTTTAAGGGTTAACAATGTCAAAGTATATACACAAAGGGTCAAATGAGTATAAGGTATAGTTTTATTAGGAAAGTAATTATTAGCCCCAAAATCTATATAACTAATTATTATACTACGTAGTTTATTTAACGAGGAATGCTAGAACCACAAAAGATTTACAAAAAAATATTCACAAAATGATGTGTCATTTAACTAATGGATGCATATAAGAGAAAGAATTAAAAAGTGAATTTGAACATGCCACTCAACATAAGACACATCATTTTGTAAAAACTTTTGTGGGAGTTTCTTTGTGGTTCTAGCATTTTCTTTATTTAACTCGTGCACATCCAATATAACTTAAACCCTAACAAAGTGTTTCATTGTTTGCTGCATGCTCAACTGTTCAAGGCCACAACGTAAAGGTAATATTAATGTTGTTTTTAAGGGTTTTGTGAGATGATTGGTTGAGTTCCGTTTGTTAAATATGATTTTCTAGGTCACATGGGATTGCTTAGTAGTATTGTTTGTTTGTTTAACTTGTTTTCATTGGTAAATTGTTCTTAACAAATATAATCCATAATCAGCAATAAACTATTAGATATAGTTTTAATAAACGATATCAAACATCCGAAAAGATAGTCGATCTTAATCTTCGTGATTTTCGGATCAACCCGGGTTTTTGCGTAGCTTCTCATCATCCAACAAATTTTCCATTCAAATTAAATCTTAATTAAGGTGTCTAATGGGTATCTGAGGCTGGTTTGTTCTAGCCTTAAAAAGATGTATTATTAAAAATAAGCAAACTGTAAAATTGTTTGCCTCAGAAAGCTAATGCAAGCTTTGTAAAACGATAATCTCACTAAGCTTTTAAATCTCCGAAAACTACTTCATGTAGCTTATATAATAAGTTTATCTCAATATAATAAATGAAATATTAGTAGTTAATGTTTTTATCTGTTAATAAAATTATACTTTCTATATTTTTCTATTAGTCCAAAAACTGAAAAAACACTAAACCCAAAGTCAAATAGATGAGAATTACCCAAGAAAAATTTAGGGCTCTCCAGATTATGCATCGATATTTAGTTGACCCGAACACCGTTACCGAAGTATAAGCCGAAAGACGTAATCATACAAACATTGGATATTTTTTCCCTAACTTTGAACTTTTTAATATGTTAGGAGATTTGTGCCGATGGAGGCTGAGATCCCTCGCCTGGCTCTATCTACGTATCCTGAATGGACCATACCACCAGAGGTCTCAAGTGACACATTCCTGAGGAGTGCAGGGAATTGTTGGCACATCTGGCCCCCCTGCTGTTAGAGAAGAGATGAATGCTTACGATAACAGTACCGCCATGGAAAGGGCCTGGTTTAGTATTGCCCGAGGAGCCATGTCTCAAACTGATGCCCTCCTCCGGTTTGAAGCCCTTTATGATGCCCATCTGGTCTTGAAAGAAAATTGTGAAAGATGTGACCGTCCCAACTGTGAGCCACCCCGTACGACTTATACCATGTGACTAACTTTATCATACTTTTATCCAACAGATATCAGCAGGTCCGAGGGGAGCATGCCGGTTGTGCTGAGAAATTGACTACTGCTGAGCGGGAGAGGGATGAGTTGAGGGCTGTTAATGCTGATCAAGTCTCTCAAATTAAAGATGTAAGGAAGCTAACTTGCTAAAAAAGAGTGCTGCTTTAGGTCATTTCCGATCGGTGTCCAACGAGAGGGCTATGTTGATAATGAGAAGCTTGTGTCTAGACACCGGTACATTGAAAAAGAAAAAAATTGATTTCATTGGGACCTCCTTCCTACAGTTGTCAAGCGCCTTTTGAATAGCCATGAGTATAAAGAGAGCTTGTCCATTCCTTTCAATTTAGCCATTCAGGCCGGGTGGGCCAAAGGTTTAGCTGTGAAGCGGTCTGAGAAGGATCTCAAAGGATGTATTGAGGGAGGTTCAAGGCTTTGATCCTTACTCCGATACAAGGATGACCGTCGAGTATGACAAGCCATTTTTACCAGACTTATTCCGTTTGTAGAGAAGATTTCCGTCTTCCTCGTCGGACTGTCAGGACTCCTAAGAAGTTCCTGCTCCTCCTCCCCCAGACGCCCCGACGGAGTTAAAAGTTCCCCCCCCCCCCCTACGCTCTTGATGGTTCCAAGTCTGTGCCCGAAGGGACTAATGTGTAATAGATTTTTTATGCAAACAAGTAAGGTAATAGTAGAATGTACTTTTGACTATTTCCAAACATTGTACCATTTTGCCGAGGGTCTGCTGAAGACTTTCTTTTGTCGTGTTTTACATGCTTTTGTTATGCCTTGTTTTGTTGTGCTGTCTATCGTGTCTTATTATTATGCGCATTTTGGCAACCTTATGGTCATTATTATGATAACCCTTACTTGCAGGTCCGTCCTGTTCGGCTGGGTTAATCCCTGTGACCGGTTTGGATTGATTATGTCCGAAGGGGCTGGACCCTTTAGCATGATTTACTATCAGTCCCTGTGACTTAGCTGTCCGTTGAGTTAATACATGATCTGAGGGTCTAGGCCCTTCGATATGAAATATTAGTCCCTGGAACTAGTTGTCCTGTGGGTTCTTCCAATATCCGAGGGCTAGGCCCTTCGATATGATTTAGTAGTCCCTGTAACTTAGCTGTCTGTGGGTCTTCCATATCCGGAGGGGCTAGGCCCTTCGATATGATTTAGTAGTCCCTGTGACTTAGCTGTCTGTGGGTCTTCCATATCCGGAGGGGCTAGGCCCTTCGGATCAGTTTACTAATCCCTGTGACTTGGTTGTCTGTGGGTTTTTCATATCCGGAGGGGCTAGGCCCTTCGATATGATTTAGTAGTCCCTGTGACTTAGTTGTCTGTGGGTCTTCCATATCCGGAGGGTCTAAGCCCTTCGGAATGGTTTATTGATCCCTGTGACTTAGTTGTCTGTGGGTCTTCCATATCCGGAGGGTCTAGGCCCTTCGGAATGGTTTATTGATCCCTGTGACTTAGTTGTCTGTGGGTCTTCCATATCCGGAGGGGCTAGGCCCTTCGGATTGGTTTACTAATCCCTGTGACTTAGTTGTCTGTGGGTTTTCATATCCGAAGGTTATAACAATCATTCATCGGAAAATTGCCCTCCCCATCGAAATTTGGAGTACGAGCTATCACATTCATTAGTCAAACATAACATGTGGAAATACAGAACTCATAAGATTTTAAAACCTACAAATAGCATTTACGTAAGTTGATCGCGTGCCAAGTCCGAGGAACTATCTTGTCCTCCATTGTTTGCAACTTGTAAGAGCCATTCTCGAACGCTTCTGTAACCCTGTATGGGCCTTCCCACTTGGGACCCAGCTTCCCCTGATCCTCCACTCTGCTTGCCTCATTCCTTCGATACACAAACTCTCCTGGCCTAAATCCCGCCGGACGTACCTTTTTGTTGTAGTACTGTTCCATTTTTGACTTGTATCTGGCTTCTCGTATGGCGGCCGCTTCTCTTCGTTCCTGTAGTAAGTCCAGGTTCAAGCGTTGCTCTTCTTCGTTGAATTCCTCCCTAATCATCAACGTCCGGTAGGACGGCATGCCTATTTCTGCCGGAATAACCGCTTCACTCCCGTAGGTTAGGCTAAAGGGGGTCTCGCCGTTGCTTTGCTTGATTGAAGTGCGGTGAGCCCATAATACATTCGGCAATTCGTCAACCCATCCTGCTTTTTCCCTTCCTAACCTGGTTTTGATCCCTTCCATAAGGCTTCGGTTTGCCCTTTCGACTAAACCGTTAGCCTGTGGGTGGGCTACCGCTGTATTCATCTGTTGAATCTCAAACCTTTTACACCAACTTTTGAAGGGGTCGCTTACCAGTTGTGCGCCATTGTCCGTGACAATGATTCTTGGGAGACCATATCTGCATATGATGTTGTCCATCACGAAACGGATCATCTCCTTGCCCGTTATCTTGACCAGCGGCTTTGCCTCTACCCACTTGGTGAAGTAGTCAATGGCCACAATTACAAACTTAGCTCCTCCTCTGGCCGGAGTCAACGGACCAAGTATGTCCATTCCCCACTGATAGAAAGGCCATGGGGCCATGATGGAAGTCATGAATGTTTTTGGGAGTCTGGGTATCGGTGAGTGAATCTGACATGAGTCACACTTATCTATCTCTGTTTTTGCGTCTGCATGCATGGTGGGCCAATAATAGCCTTGTCTCATTGCCTTCCTTACTACCGCTCTGGGACCCACATGCATTCCGCAAGAGCCCATGTGAATTTCTCGAATGACATAATTTGCCTGAAGAGGTCCTACACATCGCAACATAGGAATCAAATACCCCTTTTTGAATAGGACTCCTGACTCCATGTAGATTGGCTTTCTCTTGGCACACAGAGCTCGTGCCTCATGTTATCCGGATGGTGCTATGCCTTCCTCCAAGTATTGATATGTACATGGGGGAATCAATCTAGTTACACCCACCACTTCTACTATTTCCTTAATCATGGACCCCTCCGTTGAACCGAGATCTTTAATCAGGACTTCGACCAATATCTCTTTGGTAAGGTTGTGGAATGGCATAGTAGCTAGCTTGCTCAATACATCGGCCTTCTGATTATTTCCTCTTGGTATGTTTTCAATGGAGAAGGTCTTAAATTCAGAGATGCACTTTCTAGCTTTTGCTAGGTATTTGATCATTGAACCGTTGCTTGCTTCATACATCCCATTGATCTGACTGGCCACGAGCTTGGAATCTACTTTAACCTCTATCCGTAGGACATTCATCATTCGTGCTATACGCAGCCTTGCTAGGAGGGCCTCATATTCTGCCTCATTATTTGTGCTGGCAAATGTTAACCGGCGGGCATAAGCATATTCCACTCCACTAGGTCCAATTAAAATAAGACCGGCTCCTGAGTCTTTTGAACTGGCCACCCCGTCAGTATAAAGGGTCCATGCGCCTGTGTCATCTATCTTCGGAGAGTACCGTCCGACTCTGAAAGTTCTTCTTCCCTTTCTCCCTACTGTGGGCGTCAAAAGGAAATCCGCTAACTTGACCCTATAAACTGCATCCGCGGCATGAAGGAAGATTTGTATGTTTACCAATCTCTACTGAGCATATTTTTGCAGCTTTCCCGAACTTCTGTCCTACTGAGTATGTTTATGATTGGCTGATCCGTTATGACCGTTACAGGATGAGCTTCAAAATATCTCCTTAGCCTTCTTGTCATGTTAACCAATAAAAGGGCTAATTTTTCCAACTGGGGAGTAATTCCTTTCTACCTTCGTTTTAGTGTTCTGCTCACGAATTGTACGGGAATATTGCTTCCCCATTCCGTCTGTCAAGAGTACTACTCTGCGGAGACCGCCTCCTAGACAACGCTAGGTATGCGTATAATGTTCATTCCGGGAAAAGGTGGTGGTCAGCTGATGGAAGCGAAAAAAAAAACATGATCACTGTCCTTTTCAATTGCTGAAAAGCCTCTTTCCGCCTCCGCGTTCCATCCGGTAATTTCGTGCTTGTTCTCATCGTTATGTTTTTCAGCGTGTTGAAGAAAGGGAGGGCCCTTTCGGCTGATTTGGCCAAGAAACGATTTAAAGAGGCTAGTTTCCCGCTGAGGCTTTGCATCTCTTTTAATGTTTTAGGGGACTGAAGGTCCGATAAGAGCTTTCGTCTTTTTAGGATTTTGCACGGATTCCCTTCCGAATTGACCATGTGAACCAGGCCAGGAATTTGCCTTCCTCTACCCCGAATGAACACTTTTTGGGATTTAGTTTCATGTTTATTGTTTTCAAACCTTCAAACGTCTCTGCTATATCAGCCATGGGGGGGGGGGGGGGGGGGGGTGGGTGGGGGCGGGGGGGGGGGGGGGGGGGGGGGGGGGGGGGGGGGGGTGGGGTAGACTTGTCTCTTCCTTAACTTTTTATTACCATATCATCTAACGTTTGCCTCTAGTTATCTTCCTATCTTGGCTTTGGAATGTCGGAGTCAAACCATCTTTGATAGGTGCCCCCTGCTACTTTAGACCGAATGGCATCTTCGTATAACAATACGTTCCCTGCTTACCGTGTAGAAACTGTCTTCTCTTCGTCCTCTTTTGCATTTGGATTTGATGATATGACCTCC
Organism: Tanacetum coccineum; assembly: GCA_026074375.1. NCBI lineage: Eukaryota > Viridiplantae > Streptophyta > Magnoliopsida > Asterales > Asteraceae > Tanacetum > Tanacetum coccineum. The sequence goes on from BQNB010008739.1 coordinate 25,984, forward strand.
CTTTTTGTTGAGGCGTCCGAGAAGCACTGTACTGAAACCATGACCGCCTCGACTTTGCAGTCCTATGTTATGGTAAAGATAAAAATCCTTAGGGCATGCGAGTTCAGGTTTTTTGGAAGTCGATGCACATTCTCCAATATCCATCACAGACTTCTTGACCAACACATGGGTTGGAGATATATGTCGGGTATTTGACCGGACGGACTATCCCTGCTTTGATCCACTCGGCTACTTCCTTGGTGACTGCCCCACCTTTTTCGGGGAGAAGGTCCTCCCTCTTTGACATACTGGATCAAGGGAGGGATTCACATTGATACATGCCTAATACCTTTCGGGGAAACACCAGACATGTTCGCCGGTCCCAAGCGAACACCCCTCCATGTTGCCCTCAGGAGCGTTTATCAGTTGCTCCTACAGCTCCTTGACAAGAGTCTTCCGTCCATGGTGACCATGTTGGTCTGGAAAGCTGGGTTGACAATTATCTGCTGGTAAACATCCACGCGCCCCCTCCTCTTGTGGCGCATCTTGCCGCATATCATCTGCTTCTCCTTCTCATTTTCGGCATTCAGCAATTTGTGATGTTCGAAGCGATTCAAAGTAGTTATACCCTTGGAGTGTGGGAATTTGATCATTGAATGAATAGTTGATGGGATGCGCAATGTAGTATCTTTAAGGCCAGGGTCTCCCACAATATTACATTGTGAAGGGGATGGGTGCGCGGATGACATGAATTCAATATGATGTCCTCCGGCTCAACCCTTCGTTCCCGAAGCATACTTCCAAGTCAATTTTTCCCAAAGGTTTCGATACTTCCCCTGCGAAACCCACCAAATCCGTTCTAGTTTCTCTGAGTCCGGCCTTCACCTTCTCCGGAAGGTTCTCAAAGCACTGTTCGAACATGACTTCCACTGATGACACCTTCGTCCACATAGACCCGCCTTACGAGATATCCTTCAACCTCTGCTTCTATTATCAGTGGTTTGTCCGACGCATCATCCGTCATAATTGGTGGAAAAGAGATAGGAGTATTCATCCAAGACTCTGTTGCTTCGCGGTCTTTTCGTTTCTTCTTTTTAGAAGAGTGAAACGTTTGACCATGTTAATACCTTTTCGTCTTCTGCACCCGGGAGGTGTTTTTCTATTTGTCTCCTTTTTCCACCCTCTGCCTTAGATCTTTCATCCAATGATTAAGCTTTCTGATTCTAAGGCGATTTCCTAGTTGCTTTCGCATGATGCAGTCATTTTTGTGTGATACCCTTGTCCTGGTGATAGTCGCAAAGATTTGTCCCGGGTCACTCTGTCCTTAACGTATTAGACACAGTCATGGTGGTGGTGCGTGCAGTTGCTTTCCGTGCCAGTAGTTCTTAGGCACTTCGTTAAGGAGTCTAATGAGAGTACCGTACAGGTTCGGTTTGTTGTTGCTCAACCTTTGGGGTACGGAGCTCTATAGATCTCTTGTCTTCCCGGATTGACTTGTCTCGGCCTTGTAAGAATTCTATAGTCACCCCTTCGGATAATCTTTTCCTGGGCTGCTCCGATGTCTCTGTCCATCTCTTCTGGCAATTGAAAATCATCGTTGGTGAACATCTCGTGACCCTGCCGGGAAAAGACAATCGCGATGGATGTCCCTGATTCTCTCCCCCGGCGGTAAGTTCGTAAGGGCGTATGCCTCCATCTGCTTACGACCCATCTAATACGTTTCATCATTTTCATTACCGTCTTGGGCACGTTAGCTAGCAAAACCTTGGCTAAATTCGGGAGACTTAAACAGATTCCATGAACGATGAGACTTCATATCCTCTGGAACACCAATGAATGAATCCTGTCTCCACAGTCCATCTTTCCTTGAATGCCGTGAGGGTTTCATTGGCTTTCCTCACTATCTTGGTGATTTCGTGAGGTTCTTTGTAACACGCTTTCCTGGTTGAGTACCTAGAGGTGAAAGCCGTCTCTCAGCCTCCACCAATTCGGCGTTGGTTGATCTCTTGGTATGGAACGAATTTGGTCGATTCCGATATCAAAAGTTCCATCAAGAATGGCTACATCTTCATCAAGCTCCATCGTTTGAACATGGTTCAAAATATCACGCATTGATGCCGGAAACATGTTGTTTTGTAGCTGATGATTGGTTTGGTTGTGATATGAAGCCATCTTAACAACTATCTTGAACCTAAATTAATAAACTCAACAAAGCTTAACAAATATAATAGAGCGATAACTAATAAGAAGAGAATGATGCGATCGTAATTGTAAGTTGTTGTTTTCTTAAATATATATAGTGGTAACGGTCGGATACCTGTAGATTATGTAGAATGATAAAAAAACCCCTTGATTAATGATTTATTATCGACCACTATTTATAGTGGTAAAACCCTAATACCCTAAACTCACAAACGGGCTTGGGCCTATTTATTCACTAATACTCTGTACAATGCATAACCCTAACCCTAATAGACCCAACCCACAATTCGGGCTTGGGCCTAATCCATCTAATATAATGTTGTGCCTTTGCGATATCAAATCGATAGACAAGATAAATTATAAGAGTAAGAAATAATAAGGAATAGAAAGAACACAAGACGACTGAAATTATGCAAAGTTAAGTTATACTTTGAGTAACAAAACTATGGCTGTGAATAAGCTAATTGATTCATTGGATGTTACTTAAGAAAAAGAAATATAACGGATACAAAAATTATTAAATTGGTTTTTGGAGTTGCTTTTAAATGTTGTGTAGTTGTTACGTTTTAATATAGTGGAAAGATATTTATGAGGGTGTTTGGGAATCCTAATCAAATTGCTTATGAGATTATCTGCAAGTAAAATGAAATGACTTATATTAATAAGCAATAAGTAATTTTAATTAGCAGTCCTAAACACTCTTAATCATAAATGTGGTTTGCTTTACAAACTATATTGAGTCTTTGTTGATTATTAAATTAATAATATTGCTTATTGGTCACTAATATACTATGATTAAGTTGCTAAACAAGCAAGTTATTTGGTCACTAATATTCTTGAAGCTAGCCGCCCATTGGGCGGGCCTTGAGGCTAGTATATATATAAGATACATGCAACCAGCCGTGAAGTACGGGTAAATCAATCCTCGTAAAACTCTACTACTTTAACGTTGCTCATAAACTTTTGGTAATATGTTTGCGATAACATGCTTATATTGTTAACCAATAATATTTGTTTAAGGGTTAACAATGTCAAAGTATATACACAAAGGGTCAAATGAGTATAAGGTATAGTTTTATTAGGAAAGTAATTATTAGCCCCAACAAAGTGTTTCATTGGGCGTGGTTACGAATATGATTATCTAATCTTTAAATAAATTTAAGCTTTAAAAACGTTGCATACCGTGGCTTAGAGGTGCACATATTGGTTTTTTTGGGCTAACCGGTTCGGTTAGGAACCGAACCGGTTTTTAGTCAAACCTTGAAAAACCAGTTTTGACCAGTAACCGGTTCGGTTCGGTTAGAATTTTGAGGAGAAAAAACCCAAACCGGTACTAACCGGTTTGGACCGGTTAGTAACAGGTTCGGTTGGGAAACCGGGAAAAACCCAAGCGATAACCTGAAAAAACCGTTTTTTTAACTAACCGGTTTCCCAACCGGTTCGGTTAGGAACCGGTTTTAACCGGTCCAAACGGCTAGAATAAAAAACCGAGTACTAACCGGTGGTTTTTCCCCTAACCGAACCGGTTAGGGTCAAAAACCGGTGTTGACCGGTTTCGGTTTTTTTCCCCACGGCTACCGTCGCTTGCTGTTATAACCCCTTGACCATGGCAATAACAGCAGGCTTTGATCAGTTTTCTTCTTTCTTTTTTTTTAATTGTAAAATGAATGAAAGTATTATAGTGATGTTATAAGGAAAAAGCTGACATTGAGAAACTATAACTTGATTATAACACAACACGATACCTTGCACTCTAAGAATATTAAGTTGCTAAATCCTATTTTGAATATATCAGTAGCATCATGTTATCATTTTGTTTACAAGTTATAACTAGATACATTACTCCTTCCTGCTATAATTGATTAGTATGTAAGTTTATACTCCATGTAATTTATGTTTTACCTACTAAACGGAAATACTTCATCTTAAGAGAAGGAGAGGGAGGAGGGGGGGTGGTATGTGTTATAGACCTTCAACACGTTGGCCTGTTTCTCTTTTAGTTACTTTTGTACCATCAGACCCGTTAAAGTTAAAGCATAACCGAAATAACCCCTTAATAAGCACATGGATCATAATTTCTTCGGTGGCAGCCCAAGGGGTTTCTTCCATATGATGTATGCTTATTGGCTTTTTTGTTTGCAGTCGAGAAACTGGGGCTTTAAACCGAATAATTGATCATGGTAGCCGCGCTATCAATTTCATTCTTTCGGCCATGGTGTTCAATTTCATTCTTTAGAGGTATTTTTTTTTTCTCATCTCTGTGACCCCTTGACTGCTGTCATGGCAGACAATAAAATTTTTATATTGAGTCCATTATTCAACATTCACCCACTTTTCCTTTTTTGGAATTCTTGCTTGCCTAATACAAGTCATCATCTTTCAAATTTGTGTCTTCAGATTTCAATGGTAGCAAGTATCCTCGCATACAAATTTGGAAAGCCCATGTTGCATGGCTTACTTACTTGTTCATTTGTCAATTATGTCGACTCCTACTGGTTGACTACTAATGCAAGTATGTCATCTTTTATAAAAGTTGCCTTCCTTTTGTCAGTTAAACTACTGCTTACCTGCGTTACTTATGTTATGCTTTTAATTTTTGATTTTCTAGTGGAGGACTAAATTCCAGAAGGTATTGAATAAAAGCTGTTAATGGATTCAAACACAAGGGAATTGATCTCGCTTATAATTATGAGGTGCATTTCTTGATTTGGTTGTATTATTGTTTTTTTTTAATCAAGTATTAATTTTTTTTTAAATGTAAGCTTTCATGTTACCTAACGAAGGAGGTTGTTGAAGGGTCAGCCTTGTGAATTCAAATAGGAAAGCAGAGTTTGTTTAGTATGTAATTAGCTAAAAATATTGCATTTTGGATGGAGAACATAAAAATTCTATTGGTTGTATAATATCGAGATCGATAATGATTGCTGCACATTACGAGGCCACAAATTGAAGGTAACATCGATGCTATTTCACGCATTAAGTGTGTATAATTGTATGTGTAAATATATATTTTGGAGGGTGTTCAGGATTTGGTTATCAAAATAGCTAGATAACTAGGAAAAAAGGCTGGGCAACTGAAAAATGTTTCTATGAGTTTTTACAAGGAGGTCGTTTAAATGTTCAAAACCACATCGGCCATAGGGTTGTGAATCTGTGTAAAATCAAAGAATTTTATTTTTTCTTAAACATCCATCAGAGAATCTTTTCGTGTGTTTTTCACTTAAGCACATTCTATATTTCTGAAAAAACACCAAATATGTTTCTTACAGTATATAGGTATGATGTGTAAACTTTATTCCAATATATAGCACAAAAATATGCAAATAAACATAGTTTAAACTTTTATCTACTACATGTTGTCCCAACTCTAGATCGAATTATAAAAGTTGCAAAGTGATATTGAATAAGTATTTTTCCTAACCATTAAATCGATACATTATTCTTACATATATATGTTTCTAATCGGTGTAGTTGAACCGATGTGTCCCTTCACCTTTTCCTAACCGAAATAACTACCATGTATAACTACTTTTCGGTTATTAAGTTTTTCTATATTCTAACTTGTTTGGTCTTCGTTTATTATTTTTTTACATAAGAAGCAATGGAACTAGATTATGCGGTTCACATTATCCTCCTTAATCTTGATCGTTGCTTCGTCCTAAATCTTGAACTCCGAGGCATTTGTCGCATAGTCTATGAACTTCAATCTGGTAAGAGGCCTTCGTTTTAGATTATATGCGCTTTGTAGTTCTCCGCGAAGTGTTCTACATGATGTGGCCCATTCTCTACGCAATTCTCGAATGAAAATGAATAGCGTAATGTCGGATATGCTTGCTTCTTCCGTGAAAAAACTGGGTTCCTGACGAAAGACCAGTGTATTGCTGAAACCGTTGTCGTCCTTCAGCGTTATCTTTTTCTCTTCCCATCAGTTAATTAACTTAAGTAGTCGTTTTAACATAAGGATTGACATTGCTGGCTCCAGTTTACGCCTATGATTTGATTCACCATGATGATAGCGTCATTGTTGGTTGCTTCTGAGTTTACACAAGTGGATTCTCCAAATTGAAAATACTATCCCAGTAGTTTCCTTTTCCCTTGAATCAGTGTTGATTCATAAACTATGTCGATACCTGTAAGCTTGCAGCCGCCATTCTTTCTGTTTATTATGCCATGACTCCTTTGTTCTTTGATATATCGGTATTACTTGACTTTAACAGCTTCTTGGTGATGATCCTTCGGGTCTTGCATGAATCTGCTGAGTAGTCCGACTGAATAACTAAGATCTGGTCTTGTATGTAGTAAGTACCTGAGACTTCCAATTAAAATTCTGTAATAAGTTGCATCAACTGAGTTTCCATCTTCCGCTCTTGACAAACTTAGTACCGGGATCATTGGTATCTTTGTGTCATTACTATCTGTCATACTTGTTTCCTTCAAGATCTTGTTTATATAACATGTTTGCTTGATTGTGATCTCTCCTCCTGTCTGTGTAACTTCTATCCCAAGGTAAATAAGACTATATGCTAAGATCGCTCATTCAAATTTATCTTTATCGGGATTTAAAAAGTTTGTCTATTTCCTTTCTTGGAGTACCTCAGTGATTATCAAAATTATCTACATAAACTCCAACTATAAGCGTAGGAACGTCTTGGCTTCTCTTTGTGTTGGACTGTCTTGTTCGAGATTACATTCTTAAAATCCAATGATTTTTAGGTTTGATCAAGCTTCACATTCCTAGCTCTGGTGATTGTCTTTACCCATTAATTGGCTTTAATGAGTTTGTAGACTTTCCTGAGTTTCCTTGTGAACGAATCTTCAAGTTTGTAACATGACTTCTTCCTTTAAATTTCATGTGAAAATGCTGATTTTACTTCTATGTGGTTGTTATTGCATGTAATTTATGCTGTTTTAAGTTCATCGGGGTTGCTACTTGCAGTATTTTCACTATCCTATATTATCTCCACATTCTAGTATACATTTGACTGTTAAATTGGTTGCATAGTAGAATATTGAACATGATTGTTGGGAAATACAAGTCAAAAGGTCAACGTACTGCTAAGCAAAAGGTCAAAGTACTGCTACATAGAAAGTCAACGTACTGCCAGTTAAAGATTGAAGTACTGCCGTGGATAAAGGAATCTTAAAGGATTATCATTTAGACGGTTAAGTTAGTATTTATCTTGTAACAGCTATTTTAATGATTAGTATTGATTAGTGTTTATGATATACAAGGACTGTACAACTACTAGAAGTTATCCTTATGTTTATAAAAGGATCTCTAGGAAGGTATTAGAAGATATAGAAAAACACGAATTATTAGTATTGTATTAGGGATCTGCAATTTAGGCAGATTCAAAAGGTTTATAATACAAATCGTTTGATTAATCTTTGTGTGTTCTTCTAAGTACTGCCAACTAGATTCCGCATAGTTGACAGTATATCAGTGTTTCATTAAGGAATATCGATCCTACAAGTGGTATCAGAGCTTGTGTAGAGACTCTGATCTAGAAGAACTGTTAATCATTCGAAATCTTTTTCAAACTCTAAAAAATGTCTGAAGCTGAACCTATCCCCCCCACCTCGTCCGTTACTGCACTAAGAATCCCTATGATCAAGAAGGGTGAATATGACCTATAGTCCATGAAGATGCGACATTATATTGCTATTACTGATCATATTCTATGGGATATAATCACAAATGGAGACCAAGCCACAACTGACCCTGCATCCTCGTCAGCACCAAAAATCTCACTTTGCTTCCTAACGCAAGAAGAAGAACAATGAACGCTCTCAACATATAGCTTACTGCAATACCTTAAAGACATTTTCTCAGTATTTCATGATGCAGCAGATTCATAACTTAATGTTCTGCATAAAAGCCAAGATTGGAGGTAATGAAGCAGTCAAGAAGATGCAAAAGAAATCTTTTGAAACAGCAATTCGAGACGTTTATCTATCAATCTTAGGAAGAGCTAGATTCAGCATTACGAAAGATTTCCAGCATATTCTTAGTAATGCTTGAATTATATGATGCTAAAGTGTCCCAAGAAAGATGCCTAACTTGAAGTTTCAAGAAAGTCTACCATCTGTGTGTGCATGAGTTCTACAATGATTCGGGAAAACTGATTGATGAAATTGAGTTTGATGATCTCTACAACAACTTGAAGTGTAGAGCATGAATTGAAGGGTGTTTCAACTCAAACTAACAAAATATTGGCTTTCTGTCCTCTGAAGTCAAAGAGGCATACTTGAAACAAAGTACTGCTGACCCACAAAATATCCCAAAATGGATATACTCAGGCTCCCACAATCAAGTTTCATCACTGCCCTACTGTTCATACCCACTCAAATGAGAATCATATGTTTCCTTCTTTGCACAACAGCATCTATCCTACAACTCATGATGATGAAGATCTGTTGCAAATTGATGAAGATTCCTATGGAAGAAATTTGACATTCGATGGCAATGGCTATGATAACTGCGAAGTATAGGAATTTAATGAGAAAAACAGGAAGAACCCATTGACCTCAGCCAAAGAATGGTATAGCTTTTGATAAGTCAAAAATTGAATGCTTTAAACTGTCAAAAGTTGGTCATTATGCTAGGGAGTGCAGATTGGCTAAATACAGGAAAACAGAGCAAATGGGGTCGTAATGAAAAAAGGAATTGTGGCTATTGAAGATTCAAACCACAAGAGCCATGGTGCAACAGACAACAATGAAGATATTGAACTGGACCAGGAAATTTGATGAGAACCAGTGACTTTTTGCTATGACGGCACTGGCCTGAAGTTGAACAAGAGTGATTGATCATGAGTTTTATGCAGAAACATGGCACTTTGATAAGATAGAATTGGTTAATTGACTGAGCAAACAAAGCTGATGATACAACCATTGTCTCTAGCTTTGATGGCACAAACACAAGGTACCTTACTGTTCCTTAATGACCACGCTGTATAAATCATATAAAAAATATGCTGAAACTATCAAACTGAAAGAGATAATTTTCAAAAGCTAGTACTGAAATTCTAGGATATCAAATGAGCTTAGAGTCACTAGAAGTTATAACTTAAAATACGATGAAAAGAATGAATATGATGGGTGATAATGTTGCACAGATGAATATGACTTAAAGTATAAAGGATTTGAAACTAGAAGAAAAACAAAAGAGGGAACTAATCCAGCCTTAAAAGAAATAGATGATTTCAAGTAAAACTTGAAAAATGGTCAAATGCTTCTGTACTTCAAAATGAAGTCTTAAACAAGCAAAGATATTTGTCTGATAAAACGTGTATAGGATTTGGGGTTGAGTCTAGTAGTGGTATGGAAAGTGACAATTCATCTGGGAATACAAATTCGACTGATTCTTTGTATTCAAACTTTCAAAAAACAAAAGGATTCCATTCGGTACCTCCACCAACAGGTACTATCATACCACCTAGGGCAAATGTCTCTTTTACAGGGATAGATGAACTAGCCATTAGGAATAAGGTCCTTAATCAAGAGAATACAAAGTCTAGACAACCATAAATTGATAGAAATAAAGTCATAAATTGAAGATTGGGTTATAGTGATGAGGAAGAGACTGTTTTAACTCTTCAAAATTCAATCAAAAAGAAAACTATTTTTAAACTCAAAAAAATATAAACATCTTTCAAAATAGGTCACCTAGCAGTCAACATGTTGGTCAAGTATCTATGAAAAATTGGTTTTGGCACAAAGGGGGAAAATTATGTTTTTGTATGTTATAGTCCAATCACCTAATCCAGGATTGTAATCTACATGAAAGAACTTCAAACAAAACTCAAACTTCAAAACCTAAGGAACACAGGGTTTTAAGGGACAAAGACAGTTTTGGAACAATCCAAAGGGTGAACCATAGTAATTTCTCAAGAAACTCTAGGTACCCTCACCAAAGGAGGTCTTTTATCCCATCAGCAGTACTTACAAGGGAAGGGTTGAAAAGTACTGCCAGACCAAAATTGACACGAACAGTACCTTCAAAAAGTACTGCTAATGTGTTTTATCAAGGTACTGCTAGACCAAAAGTACCACACGCAGTACTTTCACAAAGTACTGGTAGACCTTATTATCCAAGGATGGATAATACAAGACCTAGAACCTCAAGTTTTTCAAGGACTCCTCACAGACCACAAAGACCCAAGAAAATTGTGAAATCTATCTGGGTAAAGAAAGGAAGTACTGTTGGAACACAAGCAGTACTTCCACAAACTGTCAAAGAGAGTGCCATGATGAAATCAAATCAAACATGGAGACCAAAAGGAGCTTATCTAGATTCTGTGAATAGGGATAATGGATCTTACACACTCAAGCAATTTGAGTATGTAACTCCATTAGGGGTATCCAAGTCAGTTATGACTTGGGTCCCTAAAAGAATCTAACTCTTTCACTTGTTTGTACAGGGCAATCCAGAAGAAGATCTCAAAGACTATGCTATTATTGACAGTGGATGCTCTGGAAGTATGACAGGAGACAAGGACAAGCTGTCTGATTTTAAAGAGGAAGGTGTGGATTATGATGAAGTGTTTGCACCAGTTGCTAGAATTGAAGCAATCAGACTCTTTTTAGCATTTGCATCTTTCATGGGCTTTACTGTCTATCAGATGGATGTCAAGAGTGCATTTTTATATGGCAACATCACAGAAGAGGTGTATGTAAAACAGCCTCCAGGTTTTGAAGATCCTGCTCATCCAAACAAAGTCTACAGAGTTGTCAAGGCACTTTATGGCCTGCATCAAGCCCCAAGAGCATGGTATGAAAGACTTTCCACTTTTCTTTTGAAACATGGCTATAGAAGAGGGGCTATTGACAAAACTCTGTTTATTAAGAAGGATAGAAGAGATATCATGTTGGTACAGGTATATGTAGATGATATTATCTTTGGATCTACCAAGCCTTCTATGGTGAAGGATTTTGAAGATCTTATGCAAAAGGAATTCAAGATGAGTTCCATGGGTGAACTCACTTTCTTTTTGGGGCTTCAAGTCAAGCAAACTTCTGCTGGTATTTTTCTAAGTCAAGACAAATATGTGAAAGACATTCTCAACAAATTTGACTTTAGAACCATTAAGCCAGCATCCACCCCCATTGAAGCTCATAAATCTCTAGGAAAAGATGAAGAAGGTGAAGATGTTGATGTCCATCTTTATAGGTCTATGATTGGGTGTCTCATGTACTTAACTGCTTCAAGACCAGACATCATGTTTGCTGTTTGTCTGTGTGCAAGATTTCAAGTCACTCCAAAGGTTTCTCACCTGCATGCTGTCAAAAGGATCTTTAGGTACCTCAAACATCAACCAAACTTGGGTTTATGGTATCCTAAGGACTCTCCTTTTCATTTAGAAGCTTTTTCAGACAGTGACTATGCTGGGGACAATCATGATAGACGATCAACTTCAGGAGGATGTCAATATCTTGGAAGAAGACTGGTCTCTTGGCAATGCAAGAAACAAACAATTGTGGCTATCTCCTCTACAGAAGCAGAATATGTAGCAGCTGCAAGTTGTTGTGCTCAGGTACTTTGGATGCAAAATCAACTGCTTGATTATGGATTTAACTTCATGAACACTGAAATCCATATAGACAATGAGAGTACCATTTGCATTGTGAAGAATCCTGTTTTCCACTCAAAGACCAAGCATATTCAGATTCGACATCACTTCATTCGAGATTGTTATGAGCAAAGGCTCATTAATGTGGTCAAAGTTCATACTGATGACAATGTAGCAGATTTACTCACCAAAGGCTTTGACTTAGCAAGATTTAACTTTTTGGTGGTAACTATTGGGATGATGAACCCATAGCTACATTTGAGGGGAGGATCACATGTAAAGTACTGGTGTTCATGTAAAGTACTGTTTTGGTTAGAAAGGATCTTTGGAAGCTCTATTGCTACATTTGAGGGGAGGTTATGAATGATTGTTGAGAGTGATAATGATTTGAAGAGATAATTTGCAAAATTGCAGGGTTGTGGTTGACAAATTTGAGTTGGAAATCTTTTTAAGTTGAAAGTACTGCTTAGCCAACTCAAAGTACTGCCTGTCTTAGAAAGTACTGCTTAGACAACTAAGTACTGTTCTAACGTTCGGTCAACGGTCAAACATACGTTTTTGCGCTAAAAACGTATTTACAACGGTAACTTTATAGTTATCCAACGCAACCTATAAATACTCAACTGAATTGCATTTTTCTCTCATTTTATCTCTTTTCATTCACAATTTTAATTACAACCTCCGACGCACATCAATTTTATACCAGGCAAAATAATTCGCACTTGTAACAAACATAATATGATTGCTGTGTGGAGAGACTGCGCATAATGCTGATTTTTATCAAATCATCGATTATCTCACTGGATGCTCAATTAACTACTCGTAATAGTTCATAGTCGACTGATTAAAGTCGAATAGTTTATAGTTTATTAGTTTATGAATAAAAACCTTGTTCATAACATTGTTGTTCTTATTTGTTATTCTGCTGCGTGATCAATGTTATGATATCCTAGATGGGCAAAACGATCTATGAAGCCTACAATCAAGGTTTCAACACAGAATCCTTAGTATACTAGAGACCCATATTGACGGTTCCTTGGAGGAAACGAAAGATCCTTTTAACCTCCTTGAGGTGCTTCCCGATTGGCTGAGCCTGGTACCGAGCACATAAACAAGTAGCATGTACAATGTCCAGTCTGCTTGACGTGAGATACATTAGGGCACCAATCATGCTTTGATATTTTTTGCATCAACTAGAGTCCCATTCTTATCAAGGTCAAGTTCGTCTTTGATCTTCATTGCAGTACCAATGGGATCGCAAGATTTCATTTCATAATTTTTAAGGATTTCTAACACATAGTTTGACTGGTTTATGAAGATGCCACGGGAGGATTGGTTAACTTGTAAACTAAGGAAAAACATCATTTCCCCCATCATCGACATTTCAAAGCAGCTTTTCATAAGGTCAGCAAATAGTTTGGTATACCTAGGGTATGTAAAACCAAAATAATATCATCAACATAGACTTGTACCACTAAGATGTCATCGTCGAAGCATCTTATAAACAATGTCGGATCAATGGTGCCTTTAAAGAAGTGATTCTGTAGGAGAAACATTGACAATTCATCGTACCATGCCCTTGGTGCTTGCTTTAACCCATATAGTGCCTTCTTTAACTTGTAGACATTTCTTGCATGATCAGCATCGATGAAACCTTCAGGTTGACACACATACACGTCTTCTTTTAGCGTACCATGCAAGAATACAGTTTTCACGTCCATTTGAAACACCGTGAATGATTTATGTGCAACATATGCCAAAAATATCCTGATAGCTTCCATTCTAGCAACCAGAGCGAAGGATTATTCGAAATCTATTTCTTCCTCTTGGCGGTACCCTCTCACAACCAGACGAGTCTTGTTTCAGATAACTGTGTTTTCTTCATCATGCTTGTTTTTGAATAACCATTTCAAAGTAAGAGGTTTTATGTTATCCGGGGGAGGAACTAACACCCATACATTAAGCCTTTTGAACTGTAGAAGTTCTTCTTGCATTGATGCAATCCATGCAGGGTCGGTCATAGCCTCTTTGACATTTTTTGGTTCCATAGTGCTCACAGTTAAAGCATACATGCATGTGTCACCATCTGTTCTTAATATTCATAAAGGTACGGTTAATATTCATAAAGGTACGGTTGGTAAAATGTATGCATGTTCGATGGATCCACATATTGTGAGGATGATGACTCAGTAGAACTTATGGATGGAGTAGCAAAAGGATTTGAAAACGTATTGTCATCGAACATAGCATTCGGAACATTGTCAGAAATTGTTACGGTTTGATGTTGAACATGTTGCTGTTGTGTTTCAAGCTCGTCAACATCTTGTGAAATGCTTGGAATACTTGTTTCTTGTGAGGATGAATTTGTTGGTGTCGATCGGTGTCTGATGTTGTTGTAGTTGCCGTTGGAGTCTAAAGAACTTGAGGTGCTTGAGTAGCCAGAACAGTTCTTGGAGAAGCTGACGGTTGACCACTGACATAAGGAAGATCGAGTCCTGAACTAATTTGGTTTTAGAGTTGTTATTATTGACGGAGCATAAGGAAGATCGAGTCCTGAACTAATTTGTCCAGAAGTCATGCTTTGAAGTCCGGGTTTTAAATTATTTTATTCAAAAGCCATAACTGAAAGCTCATCAAATGTCACATCCATGGTCTCTATGATTTTCTTTGTCCTTTGGTTGTAAACTCTGTAAGCACAGGAATTAGCAGAATAACCAATGAAAAAGCAAATATCACCTTTTGCACCAAGCTTCCTAATATCTTCATGATCATTCTTGGGATAACAGAGAGATCCAAATACATGAAGAAAAGAGATATCTAGTTTTCTACCATTAATAAGCTCGTATTGAGCCATCAAAGAAGCTTAAGTTGAGAACAGAAACACTTGATGAGCTTAGAAACTATCTTAGGATTGTAGACTTTGAGCAGAATACACAAGACAGAGAGTCATTAGAAGCAATTTCCATGATTACAGAATTCAAAGTCATTGACTCACCCGATGGAGAGTATCTCATAATCTTTAGGGCAAATAATCATTTTAGAGCATTCAATACTTTGTGGGAGATACTGCATATTTTGGATAGACAGGATTTATATCACCTATATCGGGTTGTTCAAGGCTATTATAAGCACATTCCTCCAACTGGTTTAGGTTTGGTACTTCTAGGTGATCTTACAACCATTTGGGAGACGCCTGAAACAAGTGATGATGACTTTTAGAAGAATCAAGAAAATTGGGAAATCATATGATGGAGACTTAATGAATCTTCAGGAGTGCATACACTAAAGTTAGAGGATGGTACTATGATTCATATGCTGGCTGAAAGAAGATATCCTCTATCTAGAGAGTTGATGATCAGGATGCTGGATCATGGAATAGAAGTTGAAGATGAGAGTGAGATAGCCATTACATTGATACATCTGTTCATTTTGTGGACCACTGAAGATGGTGACAATTCTTAAACAACTGGTATGATTTATCAAAATTTTCTTTGAAAGTAATATATTTTGTTTTGATAAAAAGATTTAACTGTGAATAAGCAGTACCTTATTTAAAGTACTGCTAGTTTAAAACAAACGGTACCTTGTTGAAAGTATTGTTAGTTAAAAGGTTGTTTCTAAAATACTTTGAAGATTTGAGTGTGCAAAAAGGTTTAAGGCATAAATATTTGAAAATAAAACTGTTTTGAGGGATTGAGTGTTGGTTAACCACCACACAGCAAATGGTAATCAATTCACCATATCTCACAGATATAAGAATTGACTAGTCCAAAGCAAACGGCTTTTGGTAAAGAGAACTCAAATCCGTTGATAGCTTTAATAGTTTGCTCAAAACTATATGGTCCTCAACTCACCAATGTTTTATTACTGAGAGTTGGCTAGTCCTGAGCAAACGGCTACAGGTAAAGACTTATCAAATCCGTTTATGGTTGTAATGACTTACCAAAAGTCATATAGTATTCAACACACTATGATTAATGTTCTGAGTGTTGAAGTGGTTTTCAGTTCACCATGGATTATTACCTTTTCTAGGTACCAAAGAACTGACTAGCCTAAGAATGAATGGCTACTTGGTAAAGGCTTATAAAAACCATTTATATTGCTGATTGAAGAACAATCTTTTTGATGCAAAGACAAAGAAGGGTTAAAGAAGTGTTTATGACAAGAGATTTTCATTTCAAGATAGTCAAACAGATTGTATACAAGATATTACTTAGAAGATTATGTCTAGAAGATTAAAGACTTGTATTGATGCTGAACAAGGTGTCCAACCATCAAGAAACTTGAAGTCAAGCAAGTAGAATTCAAGTTAGGGGAGGATTGTTGGGACATACAAGACAAAAGGTCAAAGTACTGCTAAGTAGAAAGTCAAAGTACTGCCAGTTAAAGATCGAAGTACTGCCGTGGATAAAGGAATCTTAAA
Organism: Tanacetum coccineum; assembly: GCA_026074375.1. Classification (NCBI taxonomy): domain Eukaryota; kingdom Viridiplantae; phylum Streptophyta; class Magnoliopsida; order Asterales; family Asteraceae; genus Tanacetum; species Tanacetum coccineum. The sequence goes on from BQNB010008739.1 coordinate 42,160, forward strand.
GGATTATCATTTAAACGGTTATGTTAGTAATTATCTTGTAACAGTCAATTTAGTGATTAGTATTGATTAGTGTTTATGTCATACAAGGACTGTACACCTACTAGAGTTATCCTTATGTTTATAAAAGGATCTCTAGGAAGGTATTAGAAGATATATGAACACGAACAACAAAGCAACAATAGCAAAAAGCATTAGTTAGTGATATTAGAGATTAGTATTGTATTAGGGATCTGCAATTTAGGCAGATTCAAAAGAGTTATAATACAAAACGTTTGATTAAGCATTGTGTGTTCTTCTTAGTACTGCCAACTAGATTCCGCATAGTTGACAGTATATCAGTGTTTCATTAAGGAATATCGATCCTACACCCCCTATGCTCTAGTGCCAATTGTTATCACGATTCACCCTTATAGCACGAGATCCGGAGGTATGATATAATGAAAGAGATATATATACATTATAGAGAGAAAAAAATGAGATGGGAAGAGTGCGTGTGCTAGTTGAAAGAAAAAAGGAGAAAAACACACGCACACACTTTTTATAAAAGTGAGCTTCACCCCTCCATGGAAGTATGGATCCCGGGCTTTACTAGCTAAACTAACCCGACAGGACTATAAATGATAAATGTAATTCCAGATAAGTCACCATATTTTAGGGCTAACAGGGACAACTACGCCCTAGTTGTGACGTTAGCTTAATCCTTTTACAATAATTATTAACTACGTCATAGCCAAAAGGTACAACTATGCCGTAGTTTCTTCTTGATAGAAATTTTCCTTTTTAATACAATTTTTCGCCTCTTTTGCGTTCTGATGCCTTAATTCCATGAACCTGAAATATAAACGAATTAAGTACGGGAATCTAATATAGAAAAGTATCAATTATTTGATGTCATTAAATATCTCCCCACTTGACTTCTACTTGCCATCAAGTAGACCTGTTAAATAATTCCCAAAAATATATCTCCAAGTTATCCTGGAAGATATGAATTTAAAAATCACTTAAGTTAGAAATTTCCAAACCGAGCACCTAACGAAAGGAAAAACGAATCATACTTATATTCTCACTAATCTATGTGTTTCATTCTTGGTGTTCACTCAACTGCTCAATCATGGCGGGTATTCTATTATAAGCTTTGCAAGGATACTAATCTTCTTTGTACAAGATAAAAGTATCAAGACACATTGATAAGTTTAACGAATGTCATTGTCCTATGAAATTCTGCGTATGTAAACAATCAGCTCGCGTTTATGTCTAAAACAAACCACACTCTGTTTATTGTTTATTGCTCAACTTATTTAGTTTCTCACATTCTAATGATTTAAAACAATATTTTACATACCCATTTTGCTTTTTCCAGCCCTATGTGTAGTTATTTGCTTGAAATTATAGGCATCAAGCCAGGACATGGCTCAAACTACGACACAGCTCATTACAATGTGGCCATGACAAAAGTTCAACAAGCAAAGTCGAACCACATTTGTAGAACATAGCTTTTTAGACTTCTGAAGATAAACTATGTCAAAAACAGTCTCACAACAACGCGCAAGCACCAACCGCTTTATTTTACAATAAGCAAATGAGTTATACTATGTTCTCATAACCAGATGAGAACTCGACTCGAATAGGTTAGAAAAATCTAAAACAAAACATACGCCAAATAATCCAACAAAAAACGTCCGCCGCAACGCGTGGATCGCAATTCCACTTGTTATTGTAAATTTTTGGTGTTTGGGCTTTTGTGAGTTTATGGGCTTAATAAACTTAGGTTCGCTTATTTAGGATTTGGGTCCAATTTATCTATATACTAAACATCATCACCTGTCATGACAAAATAAGGCAGGCTTTTGCTGAGTTTTACGGGTAAAGCAAACTTATGTGTTTGGATTAACAAAAAGCGCTATTAGTTTGAGTAACAACTCCCAAACTGCAGACTGAAATATGCATATAAGCACCTTTGTTGGGTAAGGGTTTCAAATATTTGATATATTAATTAGCTAATTGTGATGGCGAATTAGTTAATAGTTGTAGAACTTGTTGTGTATGTTATGGTTACTAGCGTCCAACTTGAGTTGAATAAAGCTATTAGTTTTATGACTGATGGAAATAGACAAATGTATTTTTAGCTTAGTTTTCCTCATGGCTATTGCTCTGACACGGAAGGAGTAATCGGTTCACTGACTGAGTCTATTTTTTAGCATGCACGCTATATTGCAAGAAACTATCTATTTATTTTTAGTTAATTTTGATCAACCCGAACTTCTCCTTTTTGTTGACATATGTGCCTATTGTGTCGTTGTAGCTTCGCCAAACCCCATAGATGCTTATTTTAATAGCTTCGCCATGTACCTCTTTTTGCACACATTATGCCTTCTTACGTTAAATTTCCAATTTAGCCTTGCACACATTATTCTTGGGTTTTGTCTATTCATTTGTGTATGTCCTGTGAGAATGAAATGGTGACTATATATATGTCGGATGAATATAACATATTTGTCACTATCGTCTATATAAATAAAATAAGTTTTCCACCATAGTTTTTTTTAAATCTTTTTATAGTTACTCATAACCCATTAATCACATAATGTAGCACACTAAAGTGAGGGTTACAGGCGATCCTGAATCAACAACCAATAAAGCGTTCTTATTAGTTATGAAGTGAGAAGTCTGACAAACATTACTATAGTTTTGATGTAAACTCTAAAAAGCAGAATTGGAACTATTTAATTGTAACCCCGTGACACCATGTCTCATATATTTCAGTTATATCCTATATAATATTATTTAAATCGCGTTTTGCTGGCTGTAATAGAGAGTGTCGCTAAAATCAACCAATTTAAAACTAATAATAATGAGATTTAAGAACTTCAAGTACATGTAAGATTATACTTTTTGTATGTTTTATAAAAACTTCAATTTTAAAGGAACTAAAATAATGAGTTATGTGACTTATGGTATTACTTGATGAAAAGTTAGTAGTCCTAAGTTTCAAGTTCATGTTGTTTTTTATAGCAGTCGTGGTTTTATTTTGGTTAATGTCTATAGGTTGATTTAAAAATGCGTGGGACAAGCGATGTGTATATACGGACGTTAATTGTTTAATGATTATAGTTAACTTGGAAGTTCTTCCATAAGTACACAGTTTATGTAATTCAACCTACGTGAAAGTATTTTTTTTGTTTAAACTTATGAGAATATATCATTAGGTTCGGTAGGTTAATTGTTCGTTTTGCTTTGTAGTCTGTCAATTATGTTTTTTGTGGTGTCATTTGTTAATGTTGCTGTACTCTCTTTGTCTTCTTTTTTTGTTAACCGAATGTGAGTTTATTTTACCATATATGTTGTTTTTCCAACAATGTGAAAGAGACTATTGCACTATATACAATCTTTAGAGGCTTTTGGATTAACTCATCATTTAAACCTTTTCCTTATTGTAAGCGATTAGCAATAATTGTTTACTTATCTCAACTTATACATATTTTCATCATTTTTCACAGGTCTTTAGTAATGAGAGCACTCCTTGAAGATTTAAATCTGATTCGATGGTCACTGTTTAAAGTGTTTCTTGTCTCATTGCTTTGATATGTGGGAATGGTTATATAGTTAATACGAGTCATATATATGATATGCAATATGCAATTGATAAGTAACCTCAGTGTATTTTTTTCTTTTCTTTTAGTAATGACAAAGATACAACATAATTTTATTGATTATTTCTGAGTTTGATGGTGGTTTTATTAGTAAGTATTAGGCAAGAGTTCAAATAAAACACTACTTTAAAGTGAAAAACGTAGGACATCACAGTAGAATGACACGTGTCTAACTTTTTTTTAAAAGCTGCAAGGCTAAAATTGGAATTACACATCATAACAACAAACTACAGAAAACAAAAGATTCGGTTTGAAATATTCAACTACTACCTCCGTCCCACATTAAGTGTCCGGCTTGACTTTTTCAAGTCTTTTTTCTTCATCTTTGATCATAATTATCTCTTGTTATGTTATATGTTACTTGATGTAAAATATATGAATTAATAGAGTTTTGAATGTATCATTCATTGGTATAATTTTTATTAAGTATTACTCCCTCCTATTTTAAAGTGTATTTAAGTCATTTGAGTGACTAGAAGCCCCTATACGTCCATTTCAATAGGATTGAGCTTATGGTGGCTCATGGCTTATAAAATCTTTCATAAGCATGTAAGAGAAAAAAAATCTTACTCCCTCCGTCCATAAATAAGTGTCCACTATTGACTTTTAAAGTCAATCTTTCGCAACTTTGACCTTAATTATTTCTTTTTGTATTATATAATACTTGATGCAAAATATATGAATTGATTGGGTTTTAAATGTATTTTCATTGATATAGTTTTTATTAAGTATTATATAACATAAACAAAATAATTTAAGGTCAAAGTTGATGGAAAAAAACTCTAAAAGTCAATAGTGGACACTTATTTAAGGACGGAGAGAGTATTCAACTAGCATAATTGTAGCAAGCAGTTAACAAACTTCTCATTTCATCAACAGTCTTAAAATCACGTACATTCTTTAAAACTTAATTTTTATGCATTTTCTTCCTTCAAAAAACATAACAATGGCCTTAGAGGAGAACCTGCATGGTGTTAATAATTCTGAAAACGAAGTTGTGTTATCGAAGATGTTTCAATGGACGAAACTTATTCAGAGGAATCCACTAATGAGGATGAATCTGCTTTTTGTGTTTACATAATTGTTTTCATCTTCAAATAAAAAATTAAAATTTACATCATTGTGTTTCACTGGTCCTGTACATGTGTAACTCATGTGCTTAGGCGTTGGTTACGAGATGCGTTGCCTCCAATATCAGAAGAGTCGTTAAACAAGATGCGGGAGTACAATAATAGCGTGAAGAATGCATGTTGTTGCATCAACTATTCGTAAAAAGGATTGCATCTGTTGGTGAAGTTGGCACTAGTCGACCATCAAAATGAAAGCGACTATGCAGTTACTATCAAAGCCTGAATCATGATATTAGGATCTGCCCGAAAAGAAGAAAAAGGAAGCAGAATTGGCAAAGAAGCAGTAAATGCGCGCTTGAGAACTCATCCTGAAGAAACTCTTATTTACTTTATATTTTATATGTTCTCATTTTTATTCTTGACATGGATTCTGTTTGGTACTCATTTGATTTGTTTCAGTATGGATTTTGTCTAATTTTGGATTTTGTTTGGTACTCATTTGATATGTTTTAAGTATGGATTTGTTTAAGTATGGTATGCTATTGAAATTGGTTTTCACGTTTTTATATAGACGGTCAACAATGGATTTTTGATCTCGTCAAATGTCAAATATGATGAGAGATGTAGTTTTATGTGCTATGTGTTAATTTTATGTTTTCTTTGGCAACTGATGTGGTGGTTAAGGGTGTTTGGCACAGGCTGGCAACTATTTTGTTGGTTTTAAGGGTGTTTAATTGGCACAGTAGGTTCATTATGTCTGCAACTAATTGTTGGTATACTCTTTCATGTTGGCCTTTTCAAGTGAATTGTTCAACTTTATAATGCTTGTGGGAACAGTTTGATTTGGGATAGTGGGATGTCATTTATTTTGCATCATATTGCAGCAACTACAAGCAAAAAGTGAATAAAGATCATAACGCAACCGATAAAATTCAGATATGACAGCACTTACCATCTCTTTAAGCAATTATCCAAATCATTGAACGCAACTCATAAAACTTAATTACTACTCCGATACTAATATATGTTCATGACTTCAAGATCAACTCTAATGTGCGCATCAATACCAAGCAACCAATTGAAAAATGCAGCATTCACAAAAGTGCATTTTTGTTGCACACAGAATGCAAACATGAAAATGCAGCAGGATGCAGAATGCAAACATATTATCACTTCTTTTAATACGTTGCTAAACACTATTTTGTGATTATATGCCATTTGCAAGCCCATTTGCCATACTGCTAATCATCCGATCCTACTAGCTTCTATCATAAACTTTCAAAACACACATGTAGTGGTTACTAAAAAATAATTTTTTGAAAAGATGCAAACACTTCTCGGATAATTAGTAGAGTTACTTTTGCTATACTATGATACAAAGAACGTTAAGAAAGATTTACTAAGCCATATATGATGCAAACAACATAGTTTCAAAAATAATATACATAAATTAAGTTGACAAATAACTATGAAAGAAACCAATCATACCACAAAACAGATATGCAAACACCATTTGTCTCAAAAGGAAAATAAAGAGGCATGCATTCAAATTTGGTCTTTTTATTGAAACAAGAAAACACGAATACGATGCACGCGTCCTTCGAGTTATCATCATAAGATCAACTTAAACGATCTTATAGTAGATCCTTTGTAGGCTCTTGAAACCGACTTTATTCCACTTGTATCCCATACTGTTGGGTTTTTACATCTATTTAACCATTAAATATATCACGAGTACGCAGCGGAAAACATAAAACACGTATAGAATATGCAATTAACAAAAGGATCAAGAACGCGTACCTTTTA
>BQNB010008739.1:51446-66359 GCA_026074375.1 Tanacetum coccineum
TGATGATGATTAAAAATAAAAAATAGTTTGACTCGTTTATCCGTTGCTTACAGAACATAATAAATTGGTAGGATTTTACGATCTCGATCTGATCTTACGATCTCGATCTTGCAAAGACAAAAACGATCTCAGGTGGGATCACGATCTTGACAGCCTTGCTTCCAAATCCTCAATTAATCCATCCCATTGCCAAAATACAACAATACAATCTATCCCATAACCATTACACTTCACTTTCACTAATTTACTAAAATCAATCATAAGAGGTACATGCATGATCATAATAACCAAATCAAGAACATGCATTCACTAGAAAATCAAAACAATAAAAAGAGGGTTTAAGAAAAGTACTTTTAACTTACAATGGGATGATTTAAAAGATCAAACACAAACCCTAGGTGGGTTATGTTTGGCTGCCGATTTCAATACACCAAAACCAAGAACCCTAACTTGATTATCTTGCTTCAATCTTGTTCACAAATGCTCCTAGTTCATCCCTTGATAATCCTATAGCCCTTAATCCAATTAAAACCCTAAATCTTGATGATCTTCAAAATCTTTTACTTCTTTAGAACACTTGCATGGTTGATTTTTGTAATGGGAGATTAATTAGGGTTTATTAAGGAAGAGATTTATGGTAAATGGAGTTGATTTGGTGGAGTTTTAAGATTGATGGTGGTGGTTTTTTTGTTTCAGCCAATGACAATGGGAGAGAAAAAGAGAATACGGATGGGTTTTTGTTATTAATTTGTGTGTGTGTGTGTTTTAAATAAAGGGGATGGTTTTTATATAAGGATAATATGTTGTTGCTAAAAAAAATATAAGAAGGGCATGTGTGGTTTAGTCGGCCAGAAATAAGAGAGGGAGAGAGTGGGCTTTGGCCCATTCTTGCCTAGCTAACATTACCTATAATTCTTAGGCCTTAATACCTTTCCTAGTCCAATACTTTTTCCTAAACCGTGATTTTCGTCTCGGTGCAATTTAAAACACAAGAAAGATAAATGTTATAAAAATAAAAATAATTAGGCACTTAAAGCCTTAATACGGAGTCGTTGATTTCTCAATCAATAAAAACGGATACAATTTTAAATCATAGTGCTTTTTACTTAAAATTGACGATTTTTATATAAAACGACGAAATAGTGAAAGGAAAAATTTTAAAAACTTAGAATATTAAATACAAGTGAAAAATTAGTAGTGACCTTAAAATACGGGGTTTTACAATAACAATCTGAAGATTTATGAAGCTGAAATCATAGGGTAAGCTAGCACAAACCAAAACACACAAAACATAGCTTTTGTATCTTCCAATATCACTAGCAGCACCAATAAAGCAGTTAAGACTGCTCATGGTGTTTCTACTACTAACTCTAAGAATAATGCTTCTACTTTACCAAATATTGATAGTCTGAGTGATGCTGTGATCTACTTCTTCTTTGCTAGTCAGTCTAACAGTTCACAATTGGACAATGAAGACCTAAAGCAAATTGATCCTGATGAATTAGAGGTGATGGACCTTTGTACAACATTGTATGAAAGAGTTCTTGCCTTGGAAAATATAAAGACTGTTCAGTATTTAGAAAGTACTAATCTAAAGAAGAGAGTCAAGAAGTTGGATAAGAAGAAAAAGTCAAGAACTCCACAACTCAAGAGGAGGTTATTCAAAGTCAGGATAGAGTCTTCTGCTGAAAAGAGTTTGGGTGATCAGGAGGATGCATCCAAACAGGGGAGGAATGAAATTGACCAAGATGAAAGGATTTCATAGTTTCAAGAGGATGCAGAGACTCAGGGGAGGTATGGTCATGATATTAGTACTGCCGAAGTTACAACTGCCAGTGTACCATCTGATGTGGAACCTTAATGAAGATCAAAAGTAGTGCTTCAAGATAATAAAAAGATAAAGGAGTTATGTTTACAGAGCCAAGTGAACCAACAACAACATCAAGATCTCAATCTCAGATTACAGCAAAAGATAAAGGAAAAGGCATCATGCAAGAGCATGAGAAACCAGTGAAAGTGAAAGGCAAATATCAAATTGAATATGATGATGATGTAGCTCAGAGGCTTTAAGTAGAGCTAGATAAAGAAGTCAGGCTTGAAAGAGAAAGAGAAGAAGAAGCTAGTAAAGTTGCAAACATTGCTGAATGGGATGATGTTCAAGCTATGATGGATGCAGACTATGAGTTAGCTGCAAAATTACAAGCAGGGGAGCAAGGGAGATATCTATTGAAGAAAGGTCAAGATTATTTGTGGAGCTCATGGATAAAAGGAAGAAACATTTTGCAAAACTTAGAGCAGAAGAGCAGAGAAGAAAACCACCAACTAAAACTCAAAAGAGAAACATAATGTCTACTTATCTGAAGAACATGGCTGGATACAAGCACACTCATCTGAAGAATAAAAGTTTTGAGGAGTTCAGATGTTGTTTGAGAAAGAAATGAAAAGAGTGAACATATTTGTAGACATGGATGTAGAGTTTGTTAAAGGCAGAGAAACAAGAGAAGAAAGCGGTTCAAAGAGAGTAGGAGATGAGCTAGAATAAGTGTCTTCTAAAAGGCAAAAGGTAGATGATAATGATAAAGAGAGAGAAGATCTTAAACAATGCTTTGAGATTGTTCCAGATGAAGAATTTGTAGTTCATGCTATACATTTAGCTGTCAAGCCTGCACCTATTGTAGGTTTTTAGATTCATAGAGTAGGAAGGCAAGGATCCTATGAAATAACAAGAGCTAATGGAAGTACCAAGATATACACATTTTTTAGTCAAATGATCAAAGAATTTGACAGAGAAGATTTAGAAAATTTGTGGAAGTTGGTTATGACTAAGCATGGGTATACAAGGCCTGAGGAAGCATATGAAAGGGTGTTATGGGGTGATTTAAAAGTTATGTTTGAACCTGATGTAGAAGATAATATATGGAGGAATCTACAATGACAGAAAATACTGCTTTGGAAGCTATATGATTCTTATGGAATTCATTTTGTGAGGTTTGAAAACATGCACATCTATATGCTTGTAGAGAAAAGATATCCCCTTTCACCTACTACCATCACTGACATGCTGAATAGGAAGCTGCAAGCTGACTATTGGAATGAAACATGTTATCAGCTTTTAAAGCTCATGACAAAACAACTCAAGAATCCTTGAAATGTTTGGATACATCCTCCTGAGGTTCAAGATGATTTTATTCAAGAAACTTAATGATTAATATGATGAATATCAAGTTTATGGGAGGATTGTTGCGAATAAAAGGATTCTTAACTGTTACTACTACTGTTTCAAGTTACAACAGCTGCTTGGAGTTACTGCTGCTGCTCAAGCTTGAAGAAAAAAAGTTCTAAGTCATTACTACTGCTAGTGTAATATTAGTACTGCCAGTACAAAATGTTACTACTGCTATAAGAGTTTCTGCTGTTACACTTAGTTAGTATTGTTAGTCTGTTTTAGTACTGCTAAAGAGATATGTATAAGATATTTTAGGAAAAGATATGTATGAGTAGAAAACACGTTGTAAGCCCATTAGGGTTCCTTGGTGTATAAAAGGAGACCCTAGGGCATGTAGTTTATATATATCATTTTCATATTCAGTTATTTATAGCTTTAAGGTTTTGTATAACCCTAACACTATCAAGAGTGTTCGTATTAATATATTGAGGCTTAAAGTTTGGTATTATATAATCTTGTTTGTCACTGTTTTATTGCTTATTCTTCTTAGTATCATAGACTAGATTCCGCATAGTCTTTGATATATTCAATTAAAGTTTCTACCATAGTTGTCTTGGATTTATTCAATACAACTAAGCCTTTTACAAGCTAAGATAGATCTACTCAAGTGGGATCAACACCTATTATTAAGCTTATTCGAGTTAAGGTTCGAATGCAGTCATATGCGTCTATCCCATCGTTATGGGTGTGTATGTGTGATTTTGTCACCTTTTCTCGAATATTGGTATAGATAGAGATTAGAAAGACTGATCAAACCCTTTAAGCCTTTTTAACCTAATTTACCTTTATAAACTTGTTACTCCTTAGCTTTAGTGGTAGAGATGTGTATCCTTGCCAAGCATATGATAGAATACTTGTCACGACCAAGCAATTGAGCAAATTAGTTACATGTTATCACATAGATTAGTCGAGTGATTTGAGTGTTTTCATCTTCCTATTTCGTGAGGTGTTTGGTTGTGTATTGGTAATTGATCGAATAAATGCTTAACGGGAAAATCCTTAGGGATACATTTTCATAAATTTCTAAAGGCTACTTGAGGACAAGTAGGATTCAAGTGGGGGATATTTGATGACATCAAATAACGTCACTTTTATAGCATCATTCATCCCATGTAAATTACCCATTTTGTATAATTATTGCAAGAATTAATACTTAATCATTTATATTTGAGATTTGCAGTAATTATAGAGTACTTTGTGAAGATTAGCTAAAAGGCGCGCAATCTAGAGCTTAAACGAAGAAATCTGAAGAATATTGTTCTGACATCCAGTACGCCGTATCCATCAAAGATGATACGGCGTAATTGTGCCTACACTTCACAAGAAACCACGAAGAACAAAGACCTATATGCCGTATCCAGAAGACCTCTATACGCGTATCCGAGATATAGTAATTAAATATTCTGGAAGATATTAAACGCGGTCCCTACTCCAAGATACTCTTGATACGTCGTATTGACCTCAACCAATACGTCGTATCGACCAAATTCCAGACACTATAAATAGAAAACCTAAAAACGAGTTTTAGGTGTGCTTGATCATATTTTCGATACCTTAACCACAAAAGTCGATTTTCAGAAGACAAGAAGAGAAGAAGAGATCAAGCAAAGCTACTAATTCCATAGGAAACACCTTATAATCCCCTATACTCTAGTAATCGTTCAATTTTTGGTATCATTCGTTTAACTCGGTTAGTTTACCTTGGTTGAATTATTATTCTTGTATTGATTACAATGGTGAAGGGCTAATACCCTTGGGTATTAGCCATGATTATGAAGATTTAAATGTTTGGTTTGTTTATATCGATTGCTTAATTTATCGTTGGCTGTTGATTATGTTTATCAATTTATACTTTTAACGTGCTTAAGTATGCGACCCATCATTCAACTGGATCTAGGAATGCAAAATATCTCGCTAGCTAAATGCCAGGATGACTCTTCATATCTGCAATTTTTATATCTAGAGTAATAGGATCACAAATTGACCTATATTGGTTTATGTGAACAAGTTGGATTAGCAGGTGATCTAGGATTAACAAATAACGTACTGATTCCTTTGGTAAAGACACGAACAATGGACTACTAGTATATAAAGAGCCGTTAAGCAGTAAGTGGGTAAAGTATCCATGAGCTAGGGTTTAATAAGATCACCATTATTAATCTCCTAAGATAGATTATAATCAGCAAATAGGATGCTTTATGCGGATATGTTTAATTGTGATAGAATTCTACGTGTCTAGGTTTTAGAAAGAAGTATCGCCTAAATCTTGGAATGATATGCCGCCTCGAGATAAGCACTCATTACACTAAAATAAACAAACCCGGGTTTTAATTGGATTAATCATGGTTAATACAGTTTTCTTATATTTGGCTAGACTGCTTTTCTATCTTTTGATTATTTGCTTGTGTGTGTTATTGTGTTTTAAATTAATTTATTTTACCACAAAACTTGTGCCAGTCTCTCAGACTAAAAGCCCCTTTTTATCCATTAGAATTAGGATTAACATAGGTTTAGCATAGGTTTAACATAGATTAGGATTAACATTGTTTAAATTAACCTAGTTTAGTTAACCAAAATATTGATAGAACTATAGATTAATGCTCTCGCTCTTAGTGATCGACACCCTACTTACCAACGAAACTACATCTGATTGGGTATACTGCCCGTTAAATTGTTATTTTAGATTACGTAGGCAAAATATAAATGTAAAACTTGATAACTTAAATAACAACCTACACGACACAACATCAGGTTCATAAAAAATGAAAGTGTTTAGATGTTAAATTTTCTTGAGGGCTTTTGTAGATAATGATGTTAATATACTAGTGTTAACTCGAATTTAAGTGTATCATTGATTTAGTTGATTAAAAGGGGCTATTTGTTGCGTGTTCTTCCACCGAACCACCCACAAGGGGTGTTTGTTTTGATTGTTTAAATGTTTATTGGTCGCTTGTTAGCGTAAAAACATTAATCTAGCTCAAAAAGGTTTAATCTTTAAACCTTCAACACAAAGATTAGTGATTTTTGAAGGTAAAGACAAAGTGTTTGATGAAATGCTTGTGAAAGATTTTGGTGGAATAAGTGTTTGGAGATTTCAAGACTTGAATTGTCATGTCTGTGAGAGTTAACTTATACTAACATATATGATTGAAGTCTATTTTAAGGTTAATATTGACAATAGATATGGGTTAGGTTATAATGTCCAATATTCATTAATTAGAGTAGCCATAGGAGTATAGATAATTGTTTTTGAGTATAAATGTTCAACCCCGAACTTCTGCTTGGCCGGTTACCATGGGAGAGCGTGCGCTGATCCTCCATGGTTCGGTTTGCCCCGCCTATCGAAACCCCTGCAGTGCGCGACCCAAGAGACCACCAAACCGCTTAAAGCCCACCGAATCCTTAACGGGCCGGTTAAAAGGCAACACCATTTTGGGCCGGCTAAGCCCAACGAACCTTCAGGTTCGGTTGAGGCCCACCAATACAAATGGCCCGATTAAAGCCCTGTATCATTTGGCCTGATGTTCAAGCCCACCGAACCATATTATTTAACCCGGTTTAAAGGCCCATTCGACCTTGACCCGAGTTTGACTTATGTTTGACCCGCATCTCGTGTTGACCAAAAAGATAAATTTTTCGCGACATTTTTAAAAACACTAAAGATTCAAAATTTTGAAATATCAAATGAAAAAGTTTTTAAATAATTCAAAAAGCTCAAAATTTTATGTGTTCAAAACTTAATAACTTTTTCAAAAGTATTAACGTTTTCAAAAATCACGTAAAAAGAACAGAATTATTTAATTGAGTTTAAAACGGATAAGTATATAATATATATATATATATATTATATATATTAAATATAATATATATATATATATATATGATATATTAAATATAGATTTGCGTAAATTTTATACATAATTCATGATACCTCGTAAACTTAATCTCAATCAACGCTTCGAACATAGTATTTAAGATCTGTTCGACTTTCTTGACCACGTCTAATGAATTTGGGGGGACCGTAGACTTGTTGACTTTGACTGTGTCGTTGACCGTTGACCATTGACTTTGATCGTTGATCAAATTTGACTTTCTTAATCGCGTGCTTAATAAGTTCTTTTGATATGAAATTGATTGTGTTTCCATGTGACTGAATAACATGTTCTATCTGTTATCTGTGAAATGCTAAAAATAGTTTACAAGTATTTATATATCAAAAGACGCGCCAGCGATCTAAGTTGCATCTGGTCTAGGTATTCTCTTACATTGTTAGCATCGTTTGGGTTGCATCTGTTTGAGAGTATTCAAAAATCGTCGTTAGCTGCTTAGTGACCATCCGTTTTAGATATAATAATATTTCAAAATAAACTATCTTTCTCTATTAAATGTGTTATAATTGGATATATCTCTTAACTTTCACCATAGTGCACTAGGGTATTATTTATAATACTCATGCTCGATCTTCGAATTTAGCCCACTAGTGAAGAGGATTACTATACTAGTACTTGTACTATGTGTGGTATTCTCGAGGCACTTAATCTCATTCGAGATGATTTTCCAAAAATATTAGTATTGATGTGTGCAAATTTTATAAACTTTATTGCTACAGATTTTACACATCATTATCTATTGATTTTTAATAACACAAAGCGTTTGCAAAATGAATTTCCAAGACAAATAGTCTTTTGAGTCTACTTTGAAATAATTTGACTAAGAGTTGCTGATAAATCAAGATGGTTATTAGGGCTAGTTATCACCTAAAAGCTGATAATGTATCTCTTTAGCAAATTAGTATATCTTCGGGGCTCAAGGTCAATTTACAAAAAGGAAAACTCATTCTCATGCGAATCAATCAGTTTCTGAAAAGTTTTCATCCATACAAATGATGCTATTTCTCTAAAGATTGATTAAGTTGAACACTTTTAATCATGAGAAAATTAAAACATTCTCATTCAACTTCCATCTTTTAATTTGTAGAAATAGTATCCAAAAACTTAATTTTAAGTGAGGATAAACTAAAAACAAAACGAGAGATAAAAATTGTTTATGGAAAGAAAAGAACATACGTCTTGTGTGAGCAAAAGCAAGAATAAAGGAACATGAGAAAGAAAATGACATAAGTATGGATAAAAAGAAATGCTTGTCCATACAAACAGACATAGAGAATTAAAACAGAAAATGAAATAAATGTGCTTAAGTTTGTATTCATGTGAAACTAATCAAATTTGAATCTTATTCTCAGAATTCAACATGTCAAGAACAAATCCTCAAGGAAAAATTATCTCTGAAGAACAGCTGGTTCCACGTGCTAACAGACTTGTCATCAAGAAGAAAAACCAGCGTGTCGCTTCGGATTCAGACATTACAGATACAATGCTGAGATTTTTGTTGGAATTCTAAGGCACCACAAGCTATATAAGCTGGTTTCCTTAACTGCTAAAGTTCCTGTCATATACTTACACGAGTTCTGGATAAACATCAACTACAAGCCACATAATAAATCATTCACATTCCAATTAGACTCACAAACTTTCACTCTCAATGCTAGAATACTATGCATTGTTTTGCAGATGCCTTCACCAAACACCAGAATACCATATACCAAACCTCCCATAGAAAACCAAATTTTGGGATTCATGAAGACACTTGGTTATGATGAAGATCCTAAGGCAAATATGAATTCTCTCAACATTTGTTGCTACAAAACTTCGTCAACCTTGGAGAGAAATTCTGAGTGTTCTCAACAGGAGTCTTACAGGAAAATATTCAAGCTGGGACACAGCTAGACTTCCAATACTCTAGATGATTTGGGGAATTGTTCACTCTACCAACTTGGATTTCGCATCATTAATTTGGGATGAATTTGAATGGAAAATAGTTGAAAGATCTACCAAACCATCCAAGATGTCTAAGTTGTTGTACGCCCGCTTCATAAAGCTTATCATTGACTATTTTCTATCATGCAACAAGAATATTCCTCACCGATAAGTCTCTGAAATGTACAGTGAAGTTGATGACTCACCTATTACCAAACTGTCAAACACTATAAAAGGTACCTAAAAGTTTGGAATGGAGATACCCACTACAATGATCGATGACGCATTCAAGAAGTTAGTAGGATACAAGTACTATAATGCCAAGAAAGTGGAAAGTGAGAAAGCAAAAGATGCTGAGGAACTAGAAGAGTAGAATGTTTCTCCTGTCAAGAGTGGAAAAGGAAAAGATTATATGTGTTCAGGTGATAATGAAGCAAATGTTCCCAAGATGTTCAAGAAAGATGTTGTGCCAAGGAAAACAAGATCTCTCACTATCGCTAAAGAAACAATTGAAGTTGAACTTGCAAAATCCATCAGTATTAATGAACAACGTACTCAACAACGTCAAAGGAGTCAATTGACAATTGACAGACAAATTGACAATGATGTAGCATATACGTATGCTGAGTGGGGATAGAAACTCAAAGGTTCTGTAGTTGAAGATCTAGCAGTTCGGTCATTGTTAGTCTTACGAAAAGGATCAAAAGCTAGCAGACTTAAGAGCTTAAAGCAAAAGAAGCAAGCAGTTGCAAGCGAAGGAACAAGTGTTGCTCACACCAAATACTATGATACCTTAGATACATAAAGTGATGCAACACGCTATTCTTCATGTTTAGACACATCAAAGGAAAGTGCTATGGAACTGATGATGCTGACAATTCTGACATGGACTTATCTGATGATAATCTAGACGAAGATGATGATGCTGCAGGATTTAGGGTGTTCATGTACAACAAGTCCATTGAAATGCCCAAATCTACCTACCTCAGTTTGACAATTTCAAGTTCCTCTCTGGACTTCATTCAGAATTTGCTTGATGAAACACCTGTAAACGAATTGACAGATTTAATAAGTAATCCAGTTTATACTGATACTCATACAACCTCAATAGTGCATAACCCAGAAGGAAATCCTGAGGTAAGAAGCTTTCTATCAGGTGCATCTAAAGTACCATTTGGTACACATGTAGATGTTCAAGAAACTAACCTTATATTGCAGGAAATGTTTCTGAATGATGCTGCTCATCATATTTCATCTCCTCCAGCAACTATAACACATAAACTTCCTAAAAATACCCAACCAAACTCATTCTAAGCCAAAGCAAAGAAGCTGATGCAAAAGGCGAAGAAGAATATAAGGAAGATCAACTTCAAGAAGGCAGTCGCTTAGAAATTCATAGAATATGATCAGAAGCTAAAAGCTCTTACAAATTTTAATGTTTCTTAAGCATTTGAAAAAGTTGTTCAAGCTAAAGTTTTGACATAAATGAAAAAAGCTTCTACTTACTCATATCCTGACAGCCATTGCAAACTATGTTAGACCTCGTCTTAATACCTCTGTGCTTGAATATTTGAAAAATAACCAAATTGGTCTAGTCACAAAATAATCCACCTCCACTGATGATCTCTCAGAAATGGATCTAAAGATGAAGCTGCTAAATAGAATTCACTTGAACTAGTCAAATGTGACTCATACTACTTATAAGCAACATTATGATACATTTTATAAATCCATCACTCTCGATCAGCAAGCACTCGATGCTCAAAACGCAGAGCCATCCTTTCACAAGTGGTCTCACGATAATCAGGATCCTCCCAATGATCATGAGGAGGAGAAAAGAAAGAAACAAAGAAAGGATGTTGGACAATCCTCTTCTAGATCATCAACGCGAAACAAATCTCCCATGGTTCATGCACAAGATGACACTCCTGCCATGCAACCCTTAGACCAAGAAGATGAATATATTTGGACTCGTCTAAATCCAGAATGGTACACTAAGTCAGGGTCTACAGGTGTTGCTAAAAGAAAGACAACATGGTTCGACTTGCTCTTGAAATCAGATATTGATCAAAATAAGAATCATATTCTTAGACCATCTACTATCGCTATAGAAAATAAGCTTAAAGCAATCATCCAGAAGGACAAGCTTACAATAGCAAATCTTGAAGGTGTAGGACTAGAAAGGCTAAAGCATCAGTACCAAAATGATGTCGAACTTGAATACCACGTTGAACAACTCAAAGCAACAGTGTTATCAGAAGCTAAGTAGAACAGTGATGAAGATGATGTATCAAAACCCAGAACGTTTGAATGACACATGTCCAAAAATACAAAACCACACCCTTCTTTCCACAATAACAATTTCTACTACCTTGTGAGCTTGAGCACAAAAGAGAAGTACACTACTTCTATTACAAGCATTATGCTGCAAGATACTACAAACAAGGTATAGAAGATATGATCTCTGATAGATGGTGCAAAGAAACTTATCTTTACATCTTTGAAGCCCTTAATGGTATTCACCATTGGGAAGATAGCAGAATTGACTTCTTCAAAGCAGAAATGAGTAACCGATCAAAAAGAAAAGTCTACTCAGATTTAAGGATCAAATTAGTTGTTCGTATTGAGGTAAAGAAGAAATGGGGTTATAGTTTTCTAACATCATATATAGCCAGGAGATTCGATGATCAAGAGTATGAGTTCAGTTATGCAGATCTTCCTAGACTCAGCTTAAATGATGTAGAAGACATGTATTTGCTCCAAGTCTAAGATAAACAACATTATCTCCCATTAGAGTTCATGACAGACTTTAACAATGGACTTCTCCTATTCATCAGAAGAGTCGTGATTCAAAACAGGGTTAAAGATATTCAATTAGGAGTGGAAAGTTATCAGCAAACTCTTAACCTCACCAAACCCATGATGTTCTTTGTAGCAATTGACCAAAGGATACCATTCACAATGACTGCAATGCATAAAGGGATTGCGTATCTTAATTTTCACAACGTTAAATCCCTAATGAGGCTAAGTAAAGTGAAGAAATTCTGTGATGGTACACTTGAAAAGTTTATGGAAAATCTGATTGATATGGTGACAAAGAACAAGTTAGGTAAGGGCAACAAAAGGTTGAAGGGAAAAGATTAGATGGACGATGATGTTGTGAAATCAAACGAGATGGTGAAGAAGATTGATCAAACACTCAAGCACAGAGAGCAGCTCCGAAGTCTTGAGAAGTATGTTGGAGGAAGACCCAAGACTGTTAATCCTCATACTTTTGTAAGGCCTATGTAATCACCCCTTAGGGAGAGATTGTTAGAAACACTGAAAAGTGTTGATTACATAGCCATTTATTTAGTATTAATAGTCTAGGAATTAGTTTGTGCAAATAGGGAAGGACTTATGTGTAATATATAAAAACCTTAATTTCTTCCAAGTCTCTCATTCCTTACTATAAAAGGAGGGCTTAGGAAAGGAATTAAGGTGGTGATTTCTTCTCTCTCTAATCTAATATTTATTTCTTTCTCTCCTCTCCTCTCCTCCTTCTACTCGTCACCCTCTCTATCTCTCTCTCTAAAACCATATAGTGAAGCATATGTTTTGATAATTCACTTCCTACAACACATCCTTCCTAATCATTTGTTTACCCTTCTTACCCAACAAATGATGATATCCTTCATACACTCTAAAAACTCCTTTCTTAAACCATCCCATAATCACATATGCCCACTCTTTTATCTCTTATTAGCTGTGTGATTATAAACCCAAATCAATGCATTGATTTCACTCTAATCATCATCATCTTCATAATTCTCATCTTCAAACCATATCCAAGCTTAAACTCTTCTTCAGTCAAACATTTCCCAAATAATACCCACATAGGATAACTCACATTCTCTTACACCATTGTACCTTGTGTACTTCTTATCCCTTAACATTCCAACATAGGCTCCTCCACATCACATCAAAACATTCTCCACCACATATCTCCAATTCCCCTTCTTCTTCATAAACCAATTTGAATTTCACACACACACACACATACTCTCTTTTCATCTTAACCCTTAATTACACCACCTCATCAATCCAACTTACCTCACTCTCTTCTCCTCCCTTGGATTGAAATTCAAATCACAAACAAACGTACTTCTACTTTTAAACAGACATACTTCTCCATCTAAGCAAGTATACTTCTCTATCCACCTTTGATCATGCCACTTCACCTATCCTACTTACCATTCACCATCTCATCTCTACCCTTCATTTCAAACATGATCAAGAGGCTCCTTTCCATCACATCAACATCACCTCATGCCAACTCACATACAACCCATACTTATCTCTTCCTCTAATCCAACATGTGCCTAATATATTTGAAATTCAAATTTCAGATCTTCCCCCATAATATCCATCCTTTCTCTCTAAGTTTGGAATTTTCTTAGTATATTCCCTGGTACCCTAACTAGCTTCTCAAACCTTCATTGGATCCTAACTAAGCTAGTTAGATTGGAGGAATACCTAAAATACCCTTATTCGATAGTTCTTTTCTCCCTTTTCAATATCAAAAAAACAAAATTCTTTTAAATACTTCACAAATGATTTTATCAAATGGCTATTTGAGTTGGTTGACCTTGAGTATAAGAATGATTGAAAGGTTATAGTGTGAAGTACAATTAGGGGTTTAACAAGAGCGAGTAATTAAAAATCCAAAAACCCTAAAAAATGGTATCGGGTCTCTGGCGCACTGGCCACACTCTAACACACGGCCAACGCGCCACATACGAATAGCCTATATATACACCCCCTCTTTCCTTTGTATTCCTCACATTTTACAAATATTCTCTCCTCTATTTTCTCTTCTATAATCCTCCAAGTCTAACACCTCTTGTGTTCTTAATCTTTTCCTCTATCATTCTATTGAAGAACACATCTTCGCAAGAGAGACACACAAGTACCTTATCTACACTTGTGTGTTATTAGTTGAGGGTTTTCTTTCTGATACCTTTTCTTTAGAATCGAGTCTCTAGGTTAGGTTAAGACTTGGTTCAACTATCTATCATTCAATCAATCAAGTTATAAGGGAAGTCTTATATCTGAGGGATCAAGCCTAGATCATTGGGGATCTAGTGGGGTTTGGTAAACGTCCAAGGGGAAGTCTTTAGTAGATATAGGTTGAGTCAAATCACGGGTTCTTAGGGGTGGATTCCAAGGGCGGAATACCATAGGTAGTAACTCTTCTTTATGAGCACCGATCTTTGTGCATATCGATAGAGTTAAATTGTAATATAGTTTGTAGTCCACCATATGGATTATAATAGGAATAGTATAGGTGTCGTGGATTCACAACTAGACATACGAAAGGACTAAACCCCCCTTTCTGAACTAGTATATGTCGTGGTCTCTCTCTATCTCCATCTACTTATTATTTCTTTTCTAAGTAGATCATCACACTACTCGGTTCTTTCAAGACTTGAAGTTTTAGAAACATCAAAGAAGTCAAGAAAACCGTATTCACCCCCCCCTATATGGTTCTACAATTTGTATCAGAGCAGTTTACTTAAGTTTTTCAACGTTAAAGCCTTCCTAAGAAGTCGTTTTAAGTTGAAAACTTTTTTTCAAAAAATTCAAAATCCTAACTCCGATTTTTGAAAAAGTTACGTAAATATATATGGCTCAAGAGAACTATGTTGAGGGGTACTCTATGAAAAGACCACCTTTGCTAGAAGCCGACAGGTTTTGCTTTTGGAAAGCCTGCTTTGAGACTTACATTAAGTATATTGACTTATGGCAAGTTGATATGTGTGAAAACACATATCCATTTTATATCAAAATAAACTCAATAAAGACCAAAAACATAATAAAAATGGCAAAGAT